>UZAF01017449.1:0-47040 GCA_900617895.1 Haemonchus placei
ACTATATTATAAAATATCATAGAGAAAGAAAATTTCGAAGAACAGCTCGAAACCCATAGAGATAACATTGGTAATACTAATATATATAAATCTAATTGAAATCTTCATGGAAAAATTTCAAAGGGTATTTGTGACGATTTGCTATAAACCATAAATGAATAAACAAAGTAATTAACTAACAAATAATCAAACAACTATGTACACCCCTTTTTGAAAAAACAATCCAGTCTTTCTTTGCCTTGAAGTTCAAATAATACGGACCCTGAATCGGTATTCGTTGGGGAAACGAGCGGTCGTGAATAATTGAAATTGCGCCTAAGGGGAAGTCGGTGAAGCGTAACCAGGAGGTTGAATCCCGTAGAAACACACAATAAGAAGAAGTGGTCTCGACTATTGGTGTCGCTGACGGGGAAAGACAAAACTCAAAATCAGGCGTGATTGAGATAATTAGGAAATTAGAACTCGTCCCCAGAACGTCGCCAAAGTTACGGGGAATAAAATTTCGAAAAAAAACGGGGGTTCAATGGAACTTAGCAAATGCACGGGAACAGTATATACAGAATGCCAGTCTTCAATCCGATTCGTAGAGGAGCCGACCAAGTGCACTGGACTTGGGAAGCCCTGAAGTTCACTACACTCCTTCGGAACATCCCATAGATCACATATGCATTGAAATGACCCTACATTTCCGAGAGGGAATTTGAAATCTCATGGAAGCACAAAAGAAAGGAGAAGACCCATCTCTGAAGAATATCTGTTCTGGAATACCAGCCAGTAAAATCGGCCATAGGGAGTTCCAAGCGATCGCTGCAGCATTTTATTAATCAACAACAACAACTCATATGTGCCACAATAGGGTGCTTGATTATAGTAATAGGTTTGAGATGAAATTAAAATAATGGATACGTAGGCATCGGAAAAAAATGCTATAGCCAGATGGGCAGAATCGTGATGTGGCAGGCGTATGGCATAGATGGGAGATGTGCGATTGGGCCGTGGAAAGATTTATGGGAGTACGGCTAAAATCGAACAAAAAAACCCGAAAAGACCTATGATGAATCATCTTTTTCCGTTCACGCGCAGACATACCCCATATACAGACCCCAGGGGAACAGACTATTCCGGTGAGATACGGAGAATGGATGAAAAGAACAGAATTTCAGGCATTTTTTTTTTGTTAACATAGGATAAGAAAACGATGATGGAAATGGAGCAAAGAGAAATGTCGTTGCTATCACATATAACCAGCTTCCGGGATCTATTCCTGGGTCGCAACCTCTGCATGCCTTTCATTCCCCTGTACTTCTTATTCGATACAAAGTTGTCTGGGAAGATATAGGCAGTGGCTCAAAGATCGGCGAACCAGATATACATTCAAATGCCACTAAAATGGAGATCAACGTCTCCCAAAATGAGGCTAATCAACATTTAGGACTTAATCCTTTGTTCTCAAGAGATGGAGATGAGCCGAGTTAAGGAGTTCACATATAAAAGTGCCTCCTGCAAGGTCCCACATGACTCTATCCAGTCTGTGGGGAAGAATTCTGCTTCAAACTAAACCTACAAACTTGACTAGATGATCACAGACAAATCGAAACTCAAAAGGGGTCATGGACGTGGACAATCCCCCAAAGAGATGAAAATATTAAAGAACATCTATCTTGTTTCGGAAATAATTTGAACTATGAAGAACAGT
Source organism: Haemonchus placei (assembly GCA_900617895.1). Taxonomy (NCBI): domain Eukaryota; kingdom Metazoa; phylum Nematoda; class Chromadorea; order Rhabditida; family Trichostrongylidae; genus Haemonchus; species Haemonchus placei. The sequence goes on from UZAF01017449.1 coordinate 1,697, forward strand.
GAATATTGAGGCAACTTGGAGTTCCAGTAATGAACGACACATCGACGCATCGCAACCGCGTGCGCGTCGCCCCTGGTAAGGCTTACCGTTCCGGGAACAAACTCCTGCATTTCAAGTGCATTCCGAAACAACAGAGGGAAACATCACCCAAACCAGTCCAAGAATTGAAAAAACAATATCATGGATCCCAAAGACTTCGAAATCATTCATTTCATCCGGGAACTACAGTAATTCTGTCCAGAAAACAAAAACGCATCTCGGCGGGAATGGGCTTTGTGCAGGTCTCATTCCAAGTGGAACCATCCTTCGCTTCAATCTTAGTTTTCAAGGAAATCAAAAATGTGAAGCTACATTTTCAGAAATTCGAAGAGCATTTTGCACATATCGACGTCATTTCCAAGTTGCACCAAACACGGATGTAACGTTTTTTAGATAGATGTGCATTTGACTGCATTGATGTGCGATTGGCCCCCAGCCAAGATGTCCTTCTGCTAGCCATCCGCGAATCAAATGCCTTCAAATTCCGTCGGAACCTCATTTCAGTCGTTTCTTTGCTTTCCTACATACAGATTGGGAAGGAAATGTGTCGACTAAATATCGGAAAAGATGAAAAACAATGCGTGCAATTCAGTAAACGTTGGAGACGCTCTTGTTTGGTCGGCATTTGAACAGCACAGTCGCTTCTGAAGTGTCGACAATCTTAATTGGCGATCTTTAGAGAGTTATGCACTGAGCCCCGGAACGCTCTACGATGTACAGGGTAGGGAGCGAAAAAAAAACGGAGAAAGAAAAGTTTCACAAATGGAGCAAGTGCATCTCCTATGTGCAGTGAAGGAAATTCGTGAGGGAATCTTGAAAAAGAGAATTTTTCCTAAGTTGGATCAATATTATTTAAGAGACGACATCGTAGCCACCACTAGCGATGACTAGGAAAGTATAAATGGACATGGCCTGAACCGAGAAACTTCAGATTCAATTAATACACGTTAATAGAAAAGGGAAGGTTCATTGAGTCTTTCAGTGAAGCAGAGAGCGGCAGGAAATGGCTCTTCCCGTCAGCATACCCTCCTCCCATGTCTATTCATTGAAATTCAAGCGTCAATCGGATGGATGGGGGAAATGAAAGGGTGAAAAGGTATAACAGCTGAGGCATAAAAAAATTTCCAAGAATTCATTCAATCAATGCCCCATTTCATAAGACTTTGCAGAAAAAAGGACCCTCGGCCTCCCAAGTGAATAAGTACGATCTCTTCTAAGGCCTCTTCTGGAGGGTGAGCACAGAAAGCTTTGGGATCTATGATTCTCGTCTTCCTGAAGGGGCTGGAATTAAATTTGAGGATTAAAAAAGCTCGCGCACACTGAAAAAGGCGACTCGAGCCCATGAAGCCCAACGATTGAAAGAACGCGATGAAAAGATAAAAAGATCTTTGCCGATTTTTCTTAATTTCACTGAAAATGACGATGCTACTTATTGGCTACTATTTGGCTATCACGTGTTGAATTGATGCGAATACAACGAATAAACAAGCAAATAAATAAATAGGAAAACAAATTAGGCCAGAGAAAACGGTCCAAGATTGCGTTTTGACAGTAAGAACTGCCAGTTACATGTAGTTCTCGTCTCTGAGTAAACATATGAAGCAGGCGATGGCGAGTGGCTCTTTGATTACGGTAACATTGCCTACAGTAATCTATCAAATCCGACGAATGCAAATAAGGTCAAGACATAGGTAGGATTCTATTCTAGAAAATGGATTCCAACCCGGAAAATGATTCGAATATAGAATTCCTATTCAAAGCTTTGTAAACAGATTTTGGTGAGTTTATCGGCCTCCGAGAACCTTTAAAAGCCCTTAAAAAATCGGAAGCAAACTTGAGCGCTACTCATTTTTGCAGCCCGCTCCTTGATTTGGCTGTGAAGGTAGCAGCACCTACGCAGGTGGGCGGATTGTGTTATGGACATGGGAAAGTGCTGACTTGCCGCAAGCCATTCGCGGGAAAAATCGAAGAAAAATTATGTTGAAGTTTTCCAACTGGTACCAAATTTGGATTGAATTCAAGTAACCGCTGGGTTTTTCCCCCTGGGAAGGATTCTTATAGTTATGAGGAAAGGAATATAAATACAACTGCCCTTTCTACGTGGATAAAAATACATAAGGGAAATTTATACACCCATTTTTCTTCGGATATTTCGAGTTGCGTTGGGAAAGGTGCTTTTAAGAAAAATAATAAGAAAAAGACTTCAAGAAGAATCGGATTATTTCCCCTATGTATAATAATTCACGCAAATTTTATACATGAAACATAAAAGAATCGCAACATTTGAGAAAAAGGTAAAAAAGAGCTTGCAGCCATCAATCTCACACAATCGAAGCCACTTTGGATTGCGTGACGAGAAAATTTTATTGAACAGAGGGAAGGGGAGCGGACAAATTTGCTTGTGATGGGGGAAAGAACATTTTCCCTTGAATTCTGAAGAAATCCGATCAAATTTGATTCGGTTTTTACGAATATTCGCTAAAGTCGGTGGGCGTATTTTTCGATTGAATTTTCAAATCACACTTTGCAGAGGAAAGACTTCCTTGTTGTGGGTCACTTTGGCCGAAGGCGGATATGGGTCAGGACGCGCCATTACGGTCACCTTTTCAAAATAGGGTCGCAGCGATGCGCGCGTCGATCCCGACTAGCCATAACAGGACCTTACACTCAGAATCTATGAAAGCCAAAATACCCGAACTTAACCCTCTCGTATGCGACGACCACATCCTGACTGGTACCTGACACCTGAGTTTGAAAACCCTAAAAAGTATAAGCAGGCGATGAGGAATAGGGGGAGGTGATCAATCCTGGGATGGCAAGCATTTTGGCATTTCCGTGAAACCACAACTCAAGACCGAAAGTGATCAACAGAAAAAAAGGTGTTCCAAAAGTACCGTAGTTCGCAAGTTCACAAAATCTATGGGAAAGGGGCTATATGGACAAGGAAGAGAATCCCTCGCCCCATTTTTGATCCTGTAGATTTATCGCCTTAGAGAGCTTTAATTTGGTGGAAAGTCGGTGGGCAGATTAAAGTACCTCTCAATCAATCAACCAAATTTTCACATAGTAACATTTTGCCGAGTTCACCACACTTTTCACCAAACTCGTAGTTAAGTCAAAGCATTTTGTTGTGTTCGAATGATAGAACGAGAAAATTGAACTGAACCCTGCCATTCGCTAATAGAAGAAGAAGAGTATGGAGAAAACAAGAACACCACAGTCTTCCCCTTTGCTGTTCAACCACCTTCACTTGTGGGAGAGGAATAGGGACTGAACAAAGGAGGAAACACACGCAATGGATTTATTCATGGGATCGGGAGGATCTGGTGAAGATAGTATAGTGCTCAATTGGTAAGACCTCCATTCTTATTGGGAGAGGAGGAGGATCACGCATTGGATCCTCGCACTCTAAGAGGTTTATAACCCATATTGGTAATGCATCAGGATAAAATTTTTCGAAAGTAAAGGCAGAAAAGATATATTTTTTATCGAACCGTCAAAAGGGAATAGCTGAATAGCGCTTATTCAGAATGCTAATTCAACATGTAGCATAACAAGCTCCGTTTTTTTTACCATTTAAAACTGAAAGGAATAGAAAAAAATGGTTAAAACACTGACTGAACAATGCCAATCCCGGTAAAGGACAGAAGGGCAGAGGGATAAGAAATAAAAAGCCTTATATTCTACAGAAACCGTTGAAATGCAAGCCAAGATGACGTTATAAGTTCTGAATCCAAAAAAAATTTCTCTTCTCATGAAAGAATACGGGAGTGTTCGATAGCCGACAATCGTCACTCGTAGGGTTTGCAATGAGACCCGACATTATGATGAAAAGATAATTATGGGAAAACAAACAAACGAACAATGTAATTCCATAAGAAATTATAGGTTTCACTTCTAGTTAATGGCTCCGAAACAAGTGATGGGTGGAGTTATCACAAATNGGACACGGACTGAACAATGCCAATCCCGGTAAAGGACAGAAGGGCAGAGGGATAAGAAATAAAAAGCCTTATATTCTACAGAAACCGTTGAAATGCAAGCCAAGATGACGTTATAAGTTCTGAATCCAGGAAAAAATATTATTTTCTTCTCATGTAAGAATCCGGGAGTATTCGATAGCCGATAATCAATCGTAGGGTTTACAATCCGTCCCGACATTATGATGGAAAGATAATATAGAGAAATGAACAAATGAATAATGTAATTCCATAAGAAATTATAGGTTTCACTTCTAGTTAATGGCTCCAAAACAAGTGATGGGTGGAGTTATCACAAATGGGCGGAGCTGAACCACGTATGGTTAGACTTAAAGTCATTTCACTGATTTTTGTCACAGATTAGGTAATTATGTACAACATTAGGAACCATTCCATGGGTATCCAGTTTATGTAAGGAAATTTCCGGTTCGCCCAGCACTATCCTTACCATGCAAACCTGCCTGTCACCACAAGCACCCCTTCGGAGTGGATTCTTATCAGTATGAATACGCGGTATGTCACCATTAGAGTAAACCTCTTCCTCCAAATCTCTAGGTGTAGCTCTTGGGAACTGATCTCTACTAAAACCTCTCTCCGAACAAGTCTTTTTTGGCTCTTTTCCTACGGTAACCGAGATTAGGCCGTAATCGGATATATGTATCAGTAAGGAATAGGCAACAGATAGTTTGAAACGAAAAACAGAATCGTCTAAGCACCAAGTATCGAACGTTGGAATCACGAAATTGAAACACACCGTTCCACAAGCCTTCGAAAAAATCAAAAATATAGATGGACTTAAGCTTTTCCAATTGGAAAGTCGTCAAAAAGTGACGAAACTTGCGTGCTAGAGTGGTTACTGTGAATTTTGAAAATGCATGTATGTTAGACGAGATTTCTCGCTCTGCCATTGCAAAAACTAGCCCTGAACTGGAAATCAATTTGAAGGATTATTGAGAATGCGTTTTTCTATTAAACTTCCAGCTTTCAAGTAACGTCCATTTATCGCATTCATGTTAAAGTGGTTTGCAACGTTTTTTTTTCAAACCGCCAGCACCACTTCCACGAATGAATTTGAATTACATGAATGTTAGGCTCGACTTTTTATCCGATTTTATATAAAGTCTCTAACATCGAATTTTCAAAGTGCGAAACAATTTCCTGTGGACGTCATTATTGATTGAGAAATTCTAGAAATAAAGGATAAAAAAATAAAGTCTTGGGCTTGGGGTTAATCAATCCCATCAGGGGGAAGCGCCTCCGCATTCGACTTCCATTCAAAATTATAGTGGGGGATTGAATGTGTGTGAAGCCTATACAATGACTTGCGGTGGCCAGCCGATGTACTAGTCACTGCTTTCATCCTCCCAAACAAGTCTGGTACCAATCAACCGACCCCGGAGGGATGGAAGGCTTAGTTGGTCTAGGCTTATATCGATCCGGGATTCGAACCCGTGACCACGCGTGTGTGAAGTGCGCCACTTGCCTCCACACCATCCCCGCCTTAATTGCGGAAATAACCAAATTAATCCAAGTTGTCGGCCTGATAACAGGCAGGCCAATTGGTAGAACGCTGCCTAGAACAGGTGAATTTGATGTTTGTCCAGGGCCGCGAAACTCGTCCAGGTGTTCATAGGCAGTGATGATGTCGATACCGAGTTTCAAGGGAATGATTGACGTTCGCTTCAGTCCCGAGGGTAAGGGCAAGATATAGGGGACGACATTGACAAGGCTAGATGAAAGACCTTACCCTCTCGAGAAAATCAATAATTCCGTGGACAAGAAGAGTTTCTTCCTTTCAGGCTTGTTCATAACGATTAGTCAAAGGGCCTTCTGGCTACAACAATGCAAGTAAACTGAAGTTTTCGTCGCCCAGGCAAGTTTTACAATATTGACCGTATTTAGTAAGAAAAAAAAGTTGTTTTGAACAAATAAATTGTAGCTATTGTATTTTGTAGCGCCACTTGAGGGGGCGAAGCATCGTGGCGCGAGCGATCACGTCGCGACAGCTACAAATCATATCATATTCGCAGCAGAAAAAATGATTAAAGAATCGCACTGTGGGCTGTAACACGTAGGTAAAAATAAGTTTTGCCACATCCAATGCCACCCAACTGTTTCGGTTCCAAGGTAAAAATTTCAGATTATGTTCAATTGACGCGTGCGGTTGCGTCGCAGTCATAACAGGGCATAGAATACTCATTTGAGATGAAAACTGTTTTTTCTGGATAGCATGAAATTATTCAACTATATAGTAATATAATAATTAATTAGATAACGTTATGCTAATTTAAGCAGAAATAACAAAAAAAAANAAAAAAAAAAGACATAAGGGAGGGATAAGACTCATGGCACCAATCAATCCCGTTTAAAGGATATGCCGGGCATTTCACTTATAATCAGAATCGTAATGATGTTTCAAATATATAATCTACAAAATGACTAGTGGACCATAAGGATAGTACAGGGAACGCGGCCGGGCTGGAATTCGGCCTAGATGAAGGGTAATTTGAGTCCCAAAACTAGCTTAGCCGCCGTACACACCCAAAAGAGCCGAGTTTACACGTCCACGTATGAGCCAGTGCTTTTATTTTCTTAAGCGTGACTGCCAGCATAGCCGACTCTGGATGAATAGAAGGTTTCGTTGGCATGGGCGAGTGGGGATCCGGGGTTCGAACCTGGACCATGCAGAATGTGGTAGTGCGGCTTTTCCCGCTACACCACTTCCGCCAAATACAACAACATTTCCACCTCGAATCAAATGAAATCCCCGCAATAAAGTATAAACATTAGAATTTCTGAGCCAATTACTAAGGCCACCTTTGCCTCCATAACTTAATACTCCATAAGTAATCTGAAAAAAAGGGGTTCAGGTCAGGGGAGTGCATGTTTTATGCAAATTCTGTAAGTTCTACGATTGAATTGAAACGTATTTGGGCAAAACAGATTGAATTTGAATTGAAGTCAGTGAACACCGGCTAAGGCGCTACTTACTACTGCTTGGCAACCAACTACTTTGTAGTTAGCTGTCAAGCAGTAATAAGTAAGTACGTGAATAAATTTCTAGAAACGATCGATCTTAAATGCACTTTTGGCGTAATCGGAAAGCTATAACAATGGCCAGCAACTGTCACCACTGACACCATGTTACCTTTGATGGACAGCTATTTTAGCTAAAATTGCCATTATACCATGTCATACAGCGAGAAAGAGAAGCCCGAAAAGCTCAGGGAGTCAGGTACCATATCCCTTCTGGGAATAAATTATGCACCAAAGTAATAGTGAAGTACGATGGAGGTCGTTTCCCAACGACGGATAAAAACAGCAACCACGAGTGACAACTACCGGAAGCGGTTGACGACCAGAACGACGGGGCGCGCAATCGCGGCAGATCGGCGGCGGATTTCTCGGACGGAAATCTGAGCGACAAATATGTATGGGTGTACGAGGCTGCAAAAATCGTGCGCGATTTGTTGAACGAGAGAGAGAGACCATGGCTGAATAGGAGTGTTGACGACTAATTATGGTAAGCGGAGTAACCAGATAGAATAGAAAGCTGAAGAGAACTAGACGTAATCGACCCGGCCACTGCTTAGCAGCTCACATTACGCATCCCGATGTCTCATGGGATCAATGCTGAAGTTTCTCAAAAACGAGGCCTATTCGTAAAAAAATGTCTAAAAAACTGATTGACCACTTTTGGGAATGACATCCGACATCCGTTGCACTTAGAAATTCAGCAAACCATGGGTAAATGGATACGGGCTAAATTCCAAACGACAAAAAAAAGTAGCGAGAAGGGAATCGTCCGATTGGGAAGCGTTACTTAGTAGTTACTGCAGGAGATGCCCTTTGAAATGAAGAATCTAGAGCAAGGAAAAACAATAAGAGTGATCGTATTGCATCGTAATTTGGGTTACTATTAAATATATCACATTATCGTGAGTTATTATTAAACTCTAGATGATTTCAGAGATCACAACGTAGTCCAGCTTATATTTTGCCCTCCCATACAAGTCTACTACTTGAAGCAATCGTTTGTTGCTGAGCCAGAGGCAGACTGCGCCGTGCATTTGACATGGAAACTCTGTCGAACATATTTGGTTTTTGGTCTCTTCCAGTTGCAGCAAAAATAGCAGATACCACTAGGGAATATAACCAAAGCTTCTGTTATTGCAACCATTTAGCTATGAATAATTGTAGGCGAGAAGAGGCGGGGTCAAAAACGCAATATGTGCACGGTTTTCTTAACGAGAGCATAAAATTGATGGCTTCAAAAGTCCGTTCAGGCCCTAACTCTACGGTGAAAAAGACGTGTACGAAGAATTAGCTGAGAATCGATTGAAGTGGATTACGCCATGTCTCAGGCATCCTTTGAGAATATGGATATGCCCACTTTCAGGCCTATGCTATGGATAATACAATAAATTTTATTATTTTACCAGCATTACCGTAGGCAAAAGTGAAATAAGTAATGTTCAAGTTGTATGCAAATTTCAAAGGCACGGCAAACTGAAGAGGCGGAGCTAAATTTGCAGTTTGCCTCCGCAATTTTGCAAAAACTTTACCCAGAATGTGAGATTACTTATGGACCCCTCAATTAGCTTTGAACTTAAGAAAATTACTAAGTGATAGCAGCTGTTCTACCTCGATATTGGAAAAGCATTAGAAATGGCCGTTCTACGTGGGAATAATTGAGAAATGGGAACAGAGTTTTGTTCCAGTTAGTTTTTGGCCGTTTGAATGTGAAAAGTGCAAAATTCCACGAAACAAACTAAATATGTGCGAACCCAGGGATTTCTATGGGCATTTCTTTGAAGGCAGGATAATGGAAGGATGAGCCACTTATCATGGGGACCACCGGGGACGTACATTACTATCTGTCTTCTGTCGGCGCTATATTCGACATGCCAAAGAAAAGCGAACCAAAAACCAACCTAATGCTTGTCCTCAGGGGGATTCCTTCTACCGATAGAAATAGAAATAGGATACGGTGTTGATACTGTAACTGCAAGGTAGAATTGCAATATTATTCCAGTACGAGTTTGGCTATACTTTGCGCAGAAACTACGCGTCCTGGTGCGTTGCGACCGAACCAAACAAACTAATTACGCATATGTTACGATTTCGGCATCATTTGAGCAAGTTTATTACCAAAATAAGCTTAGAAAGGATCAAACCAGTTGGCGTTGCTGCTTCGCGTATGACCAGAAATCGAAAACACGACAATTTCGATACCGACGCGTGCGGCTGCGTTGCGGTCACCATGGACTATAGTCAGCTTAATTTTTAGCCAAGAATGTTTCATTTATCCAGAACTACCATATATACGGTAGCACAAAAACGGTTTCGCGTACACTGAAGGATATCAATCTACTCCCTTCCCCGATTTTTTCCTTATTCAGTGGAAGTTCTCTGTAGTAAACCAAGAATAGATTCAGACATATTTTTCTGAGGTCTACGACAAACAAATGCAATACGGAGTGCAGAATTGAAATCTGAAACGAATGAAATGATGCAGAAAATAGAGAAGCTGTCGACTGACGGAGTGTCATAGCAATCACGATTCCTCTTAATTGGACACACACGCGAGCTAATTAATGCCATCCTAATAAAGAGACTCTATGGATGTCATTAAAACGCAAATAAATGCAATATAAAAGAAAATGGGGTTGAGTAATGAGTACTATGGCTAGCATGACGTTACTAGATCTCTAGCGAGACAACTAATTACTAGAGTTCATGAGATTTTCGTTATAACCATAATCCTACTCCTACGGTACTTAACTTTTTGTTCGGACCGAGGGTTGGTCACCCGCCGACTGTTAACATATAGAACTTTCCCATTCCCAGTCGGAAATCGGAAATCGGAACGAATAAATAGGGGTAGAAATAAGTTTGAAAAGTGAAAACTAAAAGGTTGAAGTGGAAGAAGGTTCTACACCTCCAGAAAAAAAACCTCAGTACGTGAACAAAAATAATGTCAAATTGTATAGTCCAATTACTTACCGCTGAAAATGGAACCGGATCGGCGGTGAGCGTCGGAATGGCCATCGAGACGCGGCGTACAAACGCCGACGCCCGACGGCGCCCGATGGCGCCACGAGTCGACGTCGACGTCGCCGTTAGCGTTGAGGCCGTCGTGACGGCCGTGGCGCCTCCGGCGGCGGCAACTGATGACGGCGATGGTGGTAGAAGTTGTCGACTCTGTAAGCCACCAGCACCATCCAACATACGCCGACGACACGCCGTCGCTTTTGAACCACGCCGGGCTGGCGTGTCCCGTCGTCGGCGCCGTGACAAGCGGAATTTGTTGAACGTTGGCAAAGTGGCAACGCTAGCAGTGTCGTAGTTGGTCAAATTTGTTTATGTCCACCTTAAAAGCTATTTGACACTTCCTTATTCACTTGGGCTCAAATTGGTTATGGGAGACAAAGAAACAAGCAAAAACCATCAGCAGCCATCAGGAATGAATGACATATCGCCAAATGGCGTGCAGAAAGTCATCAACAACTCACAAAACTATGCATGAGAGTATGGGAGTAGCTCTGGGAGCTATACACACACACACCCTTCTCAGTTACCAATTCACAACTGCCTCAGCCGTCGTCGATCAAGTTGGTAACAACCGTGCGACGCGACGTATACGACAGATACACCCATACACACACACCCACAGAAGACGATGATTGAGATGATGGTGGAATGTGCAGAATGAGAGCAGACCCTTATCCATAATAAGTTGTGGTGTTGTTGACGACGACTGTGGACGGATAAATTGGTACTTGGGACACGCACACATAAGATATATGGGGGGACTCAAACTATACATTGATGAGAACCGTGGGTGAAAGTAAATAGTGGGAGAATTATTGGAACTATGCCAAAACAAGTTCTCTCTCTCAAACGGTTCTCCACACAGCTCTTGCTACTTTACGACGAAAAAAGAATTCACAGCAATCAGCATATAGAATGAACATCTTGACAAGATAACGGGGCAGATGGGCAAACGACGACAAACGAGCGAGCCCGTCTTGTCGAGGAATTCGATTGAGACGAAAGGCAGAAAGAAATTGTCAAGGAAAAAGGTATTTGCGTGCTCCCAAGACATCCCCCCTTGTAGAATAATTCGAACGATTCGGACAACGGACGAAGACAACGGCAGAGTAGTTGGGCGACATCGGCGACGACATTCATGACGATGAATGCAACAGCTGCTGCTGCTGTTACTCCTACGGACTGCGCTACTCATTCATAGTTAATAGGAATCATCGTCTAGATGGGAGGCTACGACGACGAGTTGTTTGGATCGACAACTTCGTGGGAGAACTCTTCTAGAAGCCGTCGACGAAGAGAGTGAAAATGTGAAAGTGGATCGAACGGATTTCCTTATTATCCCCCCACATAAGAGGGCGTCGAGTAAGTGCCGTTGGAGAGATCTTCGCGTCCGTTTTTTCTAAGCTTAACGACCCTAGAGGCGACGACGGCTATGGCTACAGAGAAGGGAAAGTTTCACGATGCACGTCAAACTCCAGCAGAATCCTTTATCAACACACAACTAACTAATTCCCCCACTCAAGAGTTCTCCCGAACTTACTTGCCCACAAGAAAAATCCTACCAGGGGTGTTCTGGACAACAACACGGAAGAATGCTTGCGATGAGTAGGTTTTCAAGTAGCAGAAATCCAAGAAAATCGTGGAATCGAGTTCGATGGGGAATATTGGACCGTGCTCTGGCATCGGAGGCAAGTGAAGACGTTCACATCACGACTACCCATAGCCATTCACATAATGTACGGCTCGTGAACGAAACATCCACTTTAAACGGTCCGTGAATAGGATTTCCACTTTAAACCCATAGTTTTGACAGCGTTTTTGCTTTTGCACCTGTAGTTACATCCTTCCAGATGTGCATTCAACCGTTTGGCAAATTCTATGCTCAACGGTCAATTCGCGCCTCATTGAGAAATTAGAACGAACTTCCTAGAAACGACCGTTTACTTAACTTTCTACAAATGAATGACGAGAAACAAAATCGGCAGAAAGTATTGACAACATCAACAATAAACAACAACACCCACATCACACGCTGTATGCTGAGAGAAAAAAAGAAAAAAGGGAAGAATTGGATGAATTAGGTACGAAAACTACGATTTTCGACGATGAACTCAAGGAGGCTGCAAGAAACACTCTGTAATAGTCACCAGAAACGTCAGTGACAATCAGAATGCCAACTACCCACAACCAGAGTAAGACAGCCTCACTCCACGGTTTGGAGACCGGGAATCAGTAGGAGGCAGCTCACTTCTTAGCTTAGGTTAGGACTGGGAGATTTCTGGGCGCTCACAGCAAACTGTAACGATTCAAGGAAACACATTAAAATATTAGAAAAACGAGATGTTCCACATAAACCGACTGCTGCATGGAATCACCGACAAAGCAAAGAACTCCGAAACGATGGCAATGATCCACAAAAATATGTAAACGACCAAAGCTACAGCTTCTATTGCATTCCCATCCGCCGGCCAGAACCCCGACGAATGGACCATATGAATTCGTAATAGGGGTACGTGGTGAGTATTCATGATGAAAGCCGAGAAACTGGAAGCATCCATGTGCCTGTGATGGCCTAGGAAAACATGACTGATGGACAACAATACGCCAGAGATAATTTGACTTCCCCACAATGACATCTGCGAGCAGAAATAGATGAGACTCTCTGAGCCCTCACAGACACACAAGAGAGAGAAGACTGACTCTCCTTCTCTTCGAGAGGACGACGACGACGATATTGATCCAGGAGATGAACCTAGGTGGAGAATTTGAGATGCCAATTGTACTCTGAAAAACGCCTCATTGAGACGATTGAATGCACACGCACTCAGATGGACACTTGAAAATTTGCCTCGTTAATAGCTCAGAACTAGATGCTGGAAAAGAAGCGTACGCGTGTGCATGTGCACAGCATCCATGCAACAATCTATTAACGTCTAGAGGGTGTTCATAGTCCGATAAGGATCTGTAGAGGGGGATCCTGCAGAGAGGTAGGAGACGATGACGGTATGAACGACTCAGAGACTGACGTCAAGATTACAAAGAACTCGAACCGGGTAAACGTCGTTTATCTCACGAGGTTGAAACGTCGAAGTGTCGGGCGAGTCTCGTGGTAATTCGACTTCAGCCAAAGCAGCTCATATGTGCTTAGCATCGATTCTGTTCCATGAAAAAACCTTCGTGTATGTTTCAGGGCAATGATCGTTTTTCTCTTTCTCAGCTCACCATCACGACTCACGCCCAATTTAAGCACGGCGGCCTCCGTCGTCGTCGCCGTCGACACGCCCTCCGTCCGTCTGGAACGAGTCGGGAAAGGTGTAATTTAGGGACAAAAGGCTACGATGTTGCGCGATAAAAGGCTGTCGCCTAACCTAATATGGCACCAGAAAAGCCGGCGAATAACCTGGTTACAGGGTTGAAATACTCGAAGTCCGACTATCAAGTCGAAATTCTGAAAATTCAGCTGGTCAGCCACCAATAGAGCAGCAAGAAGCGATCAGTCGGCCTGATTTCATTGATTGATCGATAAGCTCGACTATAAACCATTCTGGTAATGAACCGAGGATCGCCAATCGCTTGGCTCGACCTGCAGAGAGGACAGAGGTTTTGTTGCGCACGCGATGACAAATTATGGCAATTTGTGGAATAGCTTGTGTTTTACGGCGCAATTTCTCCCTTCTGTGAAATTGCAGCATTCTGATAGAGAGAATTCTGGCAAGTTCTGTCAAAGTAGAGAAATTTTCTATCCATATGACGTACCAAGAAAGTGGTAGATGAACCTTGTAAGCTGTAAGTGAAGAATAAGAAAAAGTCTGCAATATAAATGGTTTTGCTTGTTTCTCTTAAATAGTGAGTGAGAAAGTGTCAACGAATCACTTAAAAGGAAAACGAAAGCAACAGAATGGCCACGGCGCCAACGACGACAGACAGGGAGAAGCCCAAACGGTGATTACCTGGTGGCAGATATCATTGTCATTGTCGCTACTGCCTCCAGAATCGTCTTCGAAGACAGGTTCGAGTCGCTGTAGTCGCGATCGCAACAGTAAGCGATTCTGCGACAACGACGACATAGTCGCGACACGACGACGGCGATTCTGTCGTCGTCGCAGCCCACCGACGACGTCGACGACCGCAATAAGCACGGGCGGCGGTTCTCTGGCGAAGGTTCAATGCCGAGCTCTGCGTCTCCATCAAAAATGCATTCATTCAGATGCTCCTTTGGGTCGTCTTCATGCACACCACAGCACACCTCCTCCTCTTCATTCGCCTTGTCGGCATTGCCCACTCGAGCTGGCAATCTGCGACTGAAATTGCTACCACTAAGTAGGTATGTGTAGAGGCCGTTGATGAGTGGCGATAGGTTTTGACGTCATGTTCTGATGTACCCATAAACTGAACCTTACCTCCCGGAACTCAGTAATGTCTTCTCAGCCTCTTGGGTATACCAGAATCGATTTGTTTAAAAAGTTTCAGTGAGCCAACACTTTCGACATGCACAGCTTTCATCCATGAAGCACATTTACAAACATAGCATTCCGAGATGGTTCCATTGTGCGATTTGTTTTTTTTNTTTTTTTTGTGTTTCCAAACCTCATCGACGAGTTCCCCCACATCTCTCACACTTTGGGATCCCATGTGTCCTGACAGCTTGGAGAAGTCATTCATTTGATATGACTTCACGTATATAAGGAGAATTTGATGCCTCTCAAAAACTCATAGCAAAGACGTCTCTGCACACTGTCCCATGCGCGATGCCCATATGACTTCCTATCACCCAAGCCGGCCACGTTCTGCTTCGAATCGTGTTGGGCTCCAAGTTCACGTGGAAGCAAAATGGAAGGATCTTGTCGGAAAACCTTCGGCCAAAGGTCTTTAATTTAGTAATATAATGGCAAAAATGAGCCAGATAGGATACCCGGACGCTTGCAGGCGAGAAAATCCGGGAAAGTCATCAAATCTTACGACTAGGAAAGATGTGGGCAGCAAAATGATGTTCTCATCTATGTGTACAGATGATGCTGTGCACAGTGTATTGCAGTTCCAAGACTGCAACCGACCGTATATACGAATATCTCATTCTCTTTTCTTCAAGTTGGCGGGATTTCCATTGTAGGCGGGGCAGTCTGGCGGAACAGGCGGCTTGAAAACAGAGCCTGTTGAGTGAGCTCCGCAATGCAGGAGTTCGGCAATGCATGGATAACATCACAATAGTAAGTTTGTTCAAATTGACTAGATAAAGCGGTAGCAGTTACCACTCTTGAATAGTTCCCGGAGTGGCAGATACTTCTATCTACTACACATGCAGATAGTTTTGGCGGCTTTCTTCAGAAAGATTCCAATGCGTACTAGAGACGATCCCAAATCATTTTGCTCAATATCGGATAATATTGATAGATACTTCTGCCCAATCAACTACTGTATTGATGCGATTCTGAATTTCTACTGTCATTCAGAAGAAATTCTGGAAGCCTCACATTTGGCAGCCGTCCATCAATCGGTGCAATGATTCCGGCGGCATCCAGGGTCTTACTGGTTGGATATATCGACACCTCATTGCATCCACCCCCTGCATATCTATATATGCTCATCTGTTGCTATAGATGAAGGAAAGTGTCAGAGCGTCACATTACGGCTAGAACTTGGCATTGTTTCCCCGTAAGCGAGGAACCCCGACGAGACGAAGATCCTCGTCGCCCCTGGAAACGTCTGATCTATGAACTTCTCTAGCATTTTTCGACTACATCCATTGTATTAGAACAAAAGGGCTGAAGGCTCAAGTAATTTGGGTTCTTTGATAAATCATAGATCACAAAAAGAACCAAAAAAAAGAATATTCGAGAAGTTCATCTTTTGGAGATGTTTGAGACCTTTGCTATATGGCGACTATCGCGTAAAAGCGCTATTTGTCAACGAAGCGAGCCACTGGCTCGAATCCCATCAAGCAAGAATTAATAAAAAGTAAGTGACGGCAAATTCGGAAGTAAATCGGTGTTATATACTTCTCTTACCGGCCGAATTACTTCTAAAGTCCTTATGACTGCAGATTCGAACCTTTGCCTACTTCTTAGGTTACCTTATAGCTCTCTAATTATGTGACCATTCAAAAGAATTTCGTGGCAATGTAGGTGGTTAATTGGAAAAAAACGAGTACAATGAAGTAATCAATTTGTAACAGCTTCACAAAAAATGCTCCTCCACGTATTCAAAATTATTCAGGGTATCTTGAAAAGCTTCGAAATACGGCAATTTCATATCAATCGCCTCCATTTGGTCGGCACTTGACGAAGCAAAGTATAAATTAATATCCTGCATTTCCTTTGGGCTCTACATTTTACATAAAGGATGAAGGGTGAACTCTTTGGGTGTTAAGCAATCCCATCTGAGGGATGCGCCCCNGCATTCGACTCCCTTCCAGAATCGTAGTGTGGTGATCAGAGCGTATGAGCCTATACAGTGAATTGCGGTGTCCAGCCGATGTACAGAGCAGTGCTTTTATCCTCCCAGACGAGTCTGGTACCAATTAATCGACCCCGGAGGTATGGAAGGCTTGGTTGGCCTGTGATCCGGGATCCCGTGACCATGCATGTCTGACACTGCACCACCCACCACCACACTTTACCTAACTGCCGAAATCCCATCCAAAACCTTAAACCGAACCCTATCCGGCACAGCCCCACTTGCCTGCCCACAACAAGTTCAGTTCAGGCGCAAGTGCATGGCGCGTACTGAAACAAGAACAATCACTTCTAGCGCTTTTACCCTTTGTAACATCAATTACAACACAGTATGACGGTGTAGATAGAGACATATGTAGTAGAAAAAACGCAGTTATATGTAATAACACTGTCCTTTGGCACTAGAAACCATTTTTTTCACATTTTTTTAAAAGTAATCCAAGATCAAATAAAATAAAAGCCGTTCACAACGGAAGATGATAAAAAACAATAAAGAAAAAAAAAACTCCTTTTCTCAAGTTCTATTCATGATAAAGAGTGCCTTTGTACGATCATTTAGATAAGGGAACTTATAGACTTTCGGCTACATAACATCGAAAACTTGGAAAAAAATCAGAAAAAATTTAAAAAACAGAATCAAAAAAACATAAACAATCAAACTAATGAATCTGCTACAAAATTCAAAATATTAGTCAAATTCGCTCTAAAATCTCTAGGGGGAATTTTAAGAGAGCAGTTTTCCTGGAAATTTCTGTGGGCTCGGGGAAGGCGGCGAGGGAAAGTTTAGGACGAACTTGTGTTAGCATTCGAAAAAACAACAAAAATTCCAGGCAAAAAATTAGTAAAAATTAATGCAAAACTGTAAAATTGTCAAATAATGAAAAAAAGAAAAATTAAGCAGATAGGCAATAGAAACTTCACGTTGTTGTCATGTTTATTTCTGCCCTACATTGACCTCCCAGTCCAATTTCAGTTCCTGTTACCCAAGATTTCCCTCTCATGGTCTGTAATTGCCCGAAACCTAGTGCCAACATGTGGACATTTATTCTATTATAATGAATGAATAAATAGTTAAATTGGAGTTACCGTGGAGCAAAAAATGGAGCTAGAGCACAATATCTATGCCCCAATTGCTTGCCACCTGATGGGCATTCCTGCTCCAGGAACTTAAGAGATGTATGCGGTTCCTACCCTTCTGGGAAGGATATCCGATTCTGCAAAGGAGTGACTGGACGGATTCGAACCATCCAAGCCAGTGGAGGAAACAATGCTCCAGCACCAATTTCTGCTCCATGGTTCTGATCACCAAGACACCGATAAGCACCTTCAGACACCTCCACAATTTCAAAGCAAATTGGAAAAGGGATCTATCAGATTTGATGGAAAGGCGGATGCATAGTCACAAGTGGTCCCCTTTGGCTCAGAATGAGGTATTGTTCCATCGGAATTCTAGAGCCCTTTTTCATTATATTTCAATAGACGGATTTTGAACGGAGGCCAGAATAAGCAAGCATTTCCAGCAACTTCACTGAATAGCCCCTTTCCCAAGCTCTTTTCAAAAAACATCGAAAAGACTCCGAACCAGGAAATTCAGGAAAATCCAATTGAAAATCCAATAAAATCGAAATTTCTTGAGTGAAGCTTCAAATCTGCACTCTCTGCTGATCATATGTGATCTACAGAAAGAATGCCGAATGGTCGATCATCCTGATATGCGCCATGACCTGGACATGCACTTAACTGCGAAGTACGCTAAGGACCTATGCGAAAGCTGAACGAGACTGATCTACGGTACCAATATCGTAAGCATTGCTTTCGAAAATGATCTATTTGGCTTTTCCCAAGTTGGGCTGCTGAATAGAGATAATTTTTCATGGACGGAAGCCTTGTGTCACATCAAAAATGCATGTAAGTATGGCTTGGTGCCCCGTATCACCCACACTTCAAATGGGAACCGATGAAGTTCTTAGCTTTGAACGACTTCTATCGGTACATTACAAGTTCGACTACGCACGAGTGAACTTTTCGAGTGGTTAGGAGCAGAACAACCAAGCAACTAGTACAAAAAACCTGAACAATAAGAAGTTCTAAAATTTTTCAAAGTGCAAAAATTCAAAATTCCAACAAAATCGGCTTTTCCTGGTTTCAAAGGCCTAGGATCCACAGATGCAAGCTCCCTAGAGAAAGCCATTTCTCGATACCGATACGGGACCAGACCTCGTAAATTTACCTTATTTCACTTACCTGTAAGTTCTGAAAAGATTGAAAAATGTAGGGATTTAGAAAAAAATCACCAAATTTTCGAGAATTATTTTGATTTTACTAATTTCAACTGTGATTTCGTCGCCATTCGGGAAGATTATTTAGGAGAGACTACCTTGTGCTCTACACAAACGAACAATTATTGCATGGCCTACTTAGCACTTATTCAATCACCTAGGAAACGGTTTTAGGTCTTAAATTGGCTGCAGAATAGAATACGATGGCGTGAAAATATTCGAAAAAAAAAACGAAAATGTGGTGGAGCAGCAGTTTCGTGGTGATTTCCCAAGAATAAACTTCAAACTCCCAAAAGAACCCGGCAGATCTACGTAGCCCAAGACTTTCGTTCGCTTCAACTGAGCTCCTTCTCAGTAACTGCTTAGGTACATATTACAATAGGATTCTAGGTAACGACAATCAATGCCCACAGACATGAGAACAGCTCTTGAAAATCAATTGGGACAACACGAAATGGTACGTTTGATAATTAAAAGGAGATTGTGTGCCATTGTGATAATTAGTGAATATCCTCACGAATCGATTTTTCTACTAGTAAGAATGAAGTCATGATGAAGAGGGGGAAGGCGATGATTCGAAAAGGAAGTTGGCAATGGGTTCCCCATGAGGGAACGAATGAATCAAGGATCTACCATGATTAAAAGCAATGAGAGGGAAGTGAAAAAAAAGAGAATCGTAGAGTCCTCCTGAGTTTTTTCGCAGGAAAAAAATCCCCAACTGATAGCAAGAAGCATTCGGGTACTGTAGGTAATTCAGGAACTTTGCAACAAGTCTATTCACCAAACCATGGGCACAAAAGGTCAGAGTTGGGATTTTTTTAGAGAGTAGAAGGGTTACTTCGTGGTCTCCCCACCGGGAACATTAGATCACAGAATGTGACTTCAAACTCTCATGGAAAGGAATCGACAAAGAAGGAATAGCAGCGCCGAGGAGGATTTTTATGAGCGTCGACAAAAAATTATGATTCCCTCGCAGACGAAACAATCAATTTGTGATGCACGGAAAGAGGGGATTCCTAAGCATTCAGGTGTGTAGGCAAGAGTTTACCCATTTGGTTAACCCTCAGTTAAGGAAAATTATACAAAAAATCCTTGATTTGTCTTTGTTTTCACCCATTCTCCATCCACCCATCTAGTATGATGTCATTACGGAAGTACCTTCTCCTTAGAGCAACTAAGACAAGCCCATATGTACTTTCATGAGAATCACCCATTCAGGAAATAAGTGATTTCTTTGTCGGATACTCCGAATTCCCACGAAAGGTTGTACTTGGTAACGCAGCATTTTCTTGATTTTGTTGAACCAAAGGGAATCTCTAAATTCCTATGAAAACGAGAAAGGAGCTCACTAAGAGGAGGCTTCGGATATATACGAAATTTGCCCGGAAAACGGAAATCGGAAATCGATTCCATTGACTGAGCATTCGGATCATTGCTGTTATTTATGCAATCTAATCAGTAAACACTAAAAAATATATAAAGAATTGAAAAATGATAAATATTCTCCTCACTGAGCGGATTTCGCTGTCCGAGGGCCCCTTTGGGACATGAAATCTCAGAAAAAACACTTCATGGAAAATTTTACAAAAAAATTCGAGAGGAAATAGGCAAATTCCTGAATAAACCACCAACCACTTGAGCGATATCCTTGGATGGCAATTTTCGAGCCTTTTTCCGAAGGTCATTATGAGATTCGACGCTTAGTGATCGAACTGGTGACACGGCTGCTACAATATCACTAGATGTCCAGTCACGAATAGACCCATTTGCCCATCGACGTCCACCACAGTTCACAGGGGTCGATGCGGCAGTATTGTCATCTACATAACGTATGGGAGATCTGCATATAACACGACGAGTAGGTGATTTATCTGCGGCGGTCGTAAATTGTCGTTGATGCTGTGCTATCTCGTAGGAGTTGATCTCCATCTGGCCATCTGGATGGATTGTGGAATTGGAAGTTGTAACGAAGTTGGTCGTTGGAATATCGACGACCGCACGACCGGACGAGATTCGTGGAATCAGTTATCAGCGCCGATACATCCACACACACACACAGCCGTATAGAATATGTGATGGCTGAGACTACTGAGATTCGAGACCGCTGCTGGCTGCTGGCCGCTGGCTGCTGCTGCTGCACGTCGACGACGCGCCGACACACTGTGTGTTGAATAGACGGAATGAACGACTTGAAAACGTTGCTAGGCAAGCCGTCGAATAACAAATCGCCCTATTCAACATATTCAGAAGGAATCGGCTATCGATCAGATCGATTATGATAATGAGAAGCTGGAATGAGAAGTCGGAAAGAGGGAAGGTAGTAATGGCACTCAGCGCTCATAAGTAAGAAGCCAACTCCTCGTCAAAATGCAATATCGTTGGCGGTGCCGTCAGCATGCGGGGGAGGCTTCCCAGAAGAGAGCCTTCAGCAAGGAGAGGTAGGTTTTTCTGGAGAAAAGAGTAGACAGTACAGAGTATCGGAAACAGCGCTTATTGCCGTGAAAAATCGTAGACGGCTGGTAATAGCCAAAAGAAAACTATCAAAACAACGCCATATTTCTTCCGAGAGTAGCTGAACATCGAGAAGCACTTTGGAATGTAACAGCTGATGCAAAGGGCACTGAAGCGCTTCGATTCCGATATTATTTTATATTTGGACTGTAATATTTAAAAATCGTATCAACGATTGAAGTGTGGAAAACATACTACGGTAGCATCGCAAGGCTATTACGGTAATATTTAAAAGTCGTATCGTTTGACTATAATCTGAAACCAAAGAATAACAAATAATGAAAGTAAACAAATAAACAAATGCCGACAATGAAGTATCCGTTTACGGGAAGGTGGAACTCAAAGTCGTCGGAGGAAACTATTACTGGAATCCTCGATTTGCTTAAATCACAGCTTCCCAAAATGATACGTCATGAATTGGATATTTATTGAAATTCTAGAAGCCTTACGCAATTATGCAATATCTCACGGAGCTGGCTTTAACCAATCCCGTTTCTGAGGAATGCGCCCCGCATTCAACTCCCATTCAGAATCCAGAAGCCGATTGAATGCGGTTGAGGCCTATACAGCCTAAGCTGCCAAGACCGGTCGACATACAAGTCAGTGCATTTATACTCGCAGACGAGCCTGGTACCAGTTAGGCGACCTCAGAGGGATGGAAGGCTTGGCCGACTAGGGCGAATATCGACCCAGGATTCGATCCCTTGACCGTACGTGTGTGATAGTGCGTTACCACATCCGTCCGTAATAGAAACTGACTTGCACATCAGCAATATGTTATCTTAAACAAAATCAAGGTGTGAGTGGGTTTTCCTTCTACAATTAATGAAAAATCACCTTTCTTTTTTACATTTAATAAAAATCAACATCAGTGAATTTCAGTATTTTTTAGAAATTAATAAAAATTATTACGCAGTTAACCCAATATTTTCTTATAATATCAATTTGATTTACATTATTATTATATTGATATGTTCATTTATTATTTTCGGGTATATTTTTTATATCTTTTGATAGATATTTATATTCCAGAAATAATCAGGTACCGGGTACTAAAGGATGCGGCGGGCTGCAAATCACCTGAAGAATCTACCGCTTATTACTTAATGTGAATTAAAAGAATACGCCATGAATCCGTTCGCCAGTCGCAATAGCGTGGATGATTAGAAGTTTTGTAGCATGTAAATCATTGATTACATCACCGCTTCTAACCAGAAGACCCAATGTTCATGAGAACGGCTTCAAAAAGGAAAAACCTTTGAAAAAAATAAACTCAGTTCAATCAAGACCAGTTTTTGTAGTTACAATCTTACTTAATATTTTTCACTCAGATAAATGCACTGGTAGCCGAAGACTACATTTTTTGTTACTTTGTAATGTCCACAAATATCCGTTCGGGGACAACTTGTATGGGGGATATTTTTGTAGCCAACATACCACGATTTTTTCATTGAGAACATTTAAATGAAGCAAATATGTAGGATAAATGAGTGTCCATGACAAATAGCCAGCAACGATTAACGTCCGCAAAAATGCAGTCACGTAAGGGACCAGATCGAAAAGAAAAAAAAAGCGAAAAACAAATCCGTCATCATTTATCAAATTCACAGCGGTACTAAATCATTGGCAACTCAGCGGACTTTGAGACTGAGTGGGATTGACGCCGTGGAAAGGAAGAAGCACTTTATCATCAAACAACTGATTCAAGGCTGAACCAACAGTAAGCTTTTGATTGGATCGATGAGCTTTGACGGTAGCAATTTTGCAGAATGGCAGCTATAATTATTGATTAGTTCCGTGCTTTGAGAAGCATCCCAGAACATAATGATCAAGAGGCTTCGAAGAAAAGAATGAAGAGCATGTGGGAAGCAAAAAGGAAGGCTCAGGCCGANTATTTAAAATATTTCTTTTTAGTTTTTTGTTAAGTAAAGACATTAGGGACGTCATGGCGATCCCGTGGTAATGCTCCGAGGAGGGTTACTTTAGGAACAAATTTGGAAACAATTTTGAGAAGTCATTTCTTGAATTCCATTCAAAAANAAAAAAAAGCGAAAAACAAATCCGTCATCATTTATCAAATTCACAGCGGTACTAAATCATTGGCAACTCAGCGGACTTTGAGACTGAGTGGGATTGACGCCGTGGAAAGGAAGAAGCACTTTATCATCAAACAACTGATTCAAGGCTGAACCAACAGTAAGCTTTTGATTGGATCGATGAGCTTTGACGGTAGCAATTTTGCAGAATGGCAGCTATAATTATTGATTAGTTCCGTGCTTTGAGAAGCATCCCAGAACATAATGATCAAGAGGCTTCGAAGAAAAGAATGAAGAGCATGTGGGAAGCAAAAAGGAAGGCTCAGGCCGAGAGAGAAGAATCGGTTGAAATGAGAAAATTCATAGAAAATAGGGAAAATTTGATTCAAGAAAATCGACAGCAGCAGATTTTGCGCACTTGGACGCTCAATTTTTGAAGATCTTTTTGATGATCACTACCATTTGTGAGGTGTACCCATGCATTTGACTTCAACTCATTATCGTGATGGTGTTTCAATGGATACTCGCCCTATGCAAAGGCTTATGAGGGCCAGCTGATGAAGAAATCAATTCTTTTATCCTCTTTTACAAATGTGATACTAATTAATGGACTTCGACGGGATGCAAGGTTTGGTCGATTTGGACGGATATCGATCCGAGACCATTCCTGCGCTGTGGCAGCATCGAGACCTAGCACTATCTCACCACTGCACTTATTTAAAATATTTCTTTTTAGTTTTTTGTTAAGTAAAAACATTAGGGACGTCATGGGGATCCAGCGCTCATGCTCCGAGCAGGTCACTTCAGAAAAAAATTGGAAGCAATTTTGAGAAGTCATTTCTTGAATTCCATTCAAAAAAATTCTTTTACAACATGGATTAGGAACTATTAAGCCATGTGGTGCGTACGCGTCGCGTGTTTTGTGTACTTTTGACTGTGGATGAGTTAATAGGTGAACATTGCAAGGAACATATTGACCTACTTAGTCTGAAGTCTGAGACGGGCTTCAAAAACCATTGAAAAAAAATCAAAACTGCAAGAATATTGCTCGCGCTACATCCGCTAACATCTACTGAAGACGGTCGGTGAAGTCATACTGAATTGGGAGATTTTCACAGAAGTTTCCAGAATAAAATAGAGTATAAACAGTAAAAGCACACTCTGAACGATAAAGAAACGTCCGTTTCGAAGTGAATTGGACCGTATATTTAGCAAAAAAAAATCAGAAANATAAAAATATCAGGTAAAAAATATCACATGGTAGTACACAAAACAGCCAACCGCCAAAAAGGTAATTATCCAGGAAGAAGCTGATGCTTACCGTAAGCGCTTGAGCACTAAGTATTTGACGTCGTGAAGCTTCAACAAGATAACGTTGTGAAGAGATGGAAGGTTTGTGTTTTAGCCTTGACGGATCCTTCATTGGACTTGTCATCGTCATCGTTTGATCCTTCATTATGGCTGGCTCTCTCAGTGGATTGAGTAAATTATAAAATATAGTAAAGATGACGTCATTGGTCGACTATTCGATCGGTTGAACACCGCGTTTCCACCGTTGTGAACGACGTTGTTTCGTTAGATTGGATGGGAATCCACAGATGAAACTTCTTAACAGTATGAAAGCATTTAAGTAAGATACAATTGAATAGATTTCTCGGCAAATCACAAAAAACGCTTTTCAAATTGTGGAGAAAACTCGTCCAAGAGAATGAGTTTCGAGTTGCTTAACGAAGGCGTTGGGTTGGTTTCCCAATGATTCCTCTACACATATGTATATAACCATGTGGTTTAGATGCTGTAAGACAGAAACCAATTAAAAAATAGAATTAGGTGGCAGCAGTTGGGAAACAATAGCTCAGGAACAGCTGTGATCTGAGAAACAAGCGGCTCTAGTCGATGGGGTGCATTTGTGTGTGTGTGAGGAGGATCTCATCAGGCGAAAACGACGACAAGACAACTCGACGATGAACCTCCTCACGTTCGTTCTGGATCTTTGGGGCTGTTGTAATAATAGAAAACAGTGGGGGGCTCCGCCCAGATCATTATCAAACGAAACTATTTAGATGTCCTTTCTCAGAGGAACTGGGAAGAGAAAGTGGCCATTTCAAGTAGAACGAGTCGGAGTTTTGGGCCGGGNGGGAAACGACATAACAGACAGCAGTGCAGAATAGGTACGACGTCGTCCAAGCAGTCAATGCATACATCAACGATGTGAATGACTGACTGACAAGACTGGCTCACTGGCTGGTGCGTGTGTTCCAAGCGGAAACTCGGGAGAAACTTTGTGAGTAAATCAGTCAGCCGGTTATGCTTGAGCTGGTCCAATGAGCAGAATGTGTTCCGTCGTGGGGGCACAGGTGCTTGTACTTTCACTGGGAAAGCAGGAGTTCTGTCACTCAACTGGCAGGTAAAAACCCTTGGGAACACTTGAAAAGAACGTCATTTTCTGTGACAAGTAGATGAGCTGTCATGGCCTGAACATCGATGGGATCCCATTTATAACGGCTGTGAGTGGATGAATTCTTTTGAAGATGAACTTTTTCTTGGATTCTAATTGATGCAATGGGCGCGTCACTCAATTGAAAATGCTTCTCAGGAATTTTCAAACCAATGCAGCTTCAGAGAGCAGTGAAGCCTGAAAATTTAATTTGCTAATCTTTGACAAGCCCCAAAAAAGTTCCAGGACTCAATCTTGAACAGCCCATTTGACCAGCTTTGTCAATCCAACCCTTCAATATCATCCACTGAGATTTAGACCTGAAGTCAAACTCAAAGATATCGCAGGCCATTATTCAGCTATTGATCCCTCATTGATTCCTGGGCATCTGAGTGATAGCGCTCAGGCATTTCGATGCGCCTGCTTTGATAACCCGCAAAACCCCTCTTGGGAGTGAATTCGGAAAGAGCTCTCGGGAAGGATGGAGTCGAAACTCTACTGAACCATACTCGTTAGACGGCGGAGGTATAAAAGAGTTGGGTGTCAACGTCCGTCCGAGTTTCCGTTGAGTTAGCTACCGTAACCCACAAGTAGGTGTCGATTTATCCAATCTTATGGAAATTTATATATGATGACCGTTGGCTCAGGGTGGCTACTGACTCTATCCCTCGGGACGTCAAACGAACACCAAGACTGTCGCCAGCGCGATGGTCAGACATCTTCACGAAAGCTCTGTCGTCAGCAGGGACGAATGGAAAAGTTACTGGCGCTCGATTGAGAAATCGATGACCAATGAGACGACAGGTGATACAGGCGATGAAAATTTATGAACATTCAGATCAAAGGAGCTCCGGGAACATACTGTATAAGCTGAAAAGCAAGCGATGAAAAGCATCAGAACATCTGATGAAGTCAGCCTAGTTACAGGAAGAAATCGAGTCATTCCATGATTGAAATGGCAACTACATTAGATAGGTGTCAATCAAAACGTAAGGTACCGTGGGAAAACAAAAAAAAAACTGGAAATTTCCCATAACTGAATGGGAAACTACTGCCATAGGAAATATATAGAAAGTGCAGTGAAAAAGTTTGAAAATAAGTATAAGCGACTTCTAATGTACTCCCGTATGAGTAACCCAAAGCCCACGTGGACACGTGGAACAACGGCATCCGGGGGGCGTATCATATATTCTATGTTCATGTTCTCTTATGAAGAAAATGTCAATCGATATCAATGTGGCACGGTACTCCGGATGAAACACAAGCCAACTATTTCTCAATGTTCAAGTTCTTAAACCCATCTACAGCATAAAAAATGAGCAGCTGTTCGGCATGACATACAATCTCATCCAGAAGATTCGATACGAAGTTGATTAGGCCAATTTTTTCCAAGTCTTCTTGCTGAAAAGCAACAGATAGACGCTGAAAAAGGCAGCCCTATTATGCGTGAGAAATGTCATCTCATCAATTACACATCGAAATATTAGTAGAGCTTGAACTACGGTAGGGACAATTTGTCGGAATCGCATGATGTCGCCGCGAGAAACAAGTGCGCGAACTGGGTTATCACTTAATGGCACCTCCTGGCCCCTAGCCCTCTTTAATTACTTATTACAATGTCTTTCGCCTGTCTGGTGGATTCGATTTGTTGCTGCTGATCGAGCTGCCGAAACTATCGGGCTTTGAAGTGAATTACGGTAGTCAGCTCTGTTTCGCTATGGATAAATGGATGTGACGTCAGCCTAAGATACCGAGGAGAGACGATTTTCAAGAATTCGGCTAATAAAAGGTGGGGGGGGGGGGGGGGACCATATCTCAAGGGTTGCTGCATATGAAGGATTGCAAACTCTCCAGATTTGCTTACGTTTTTTGGTAAAAACAAATGATAACAAGTAGTAGAGTTAGAAATATCACCTATCTATGAGTCCATTATGTTCCTCACCTATGCCACATGCTCAGCGAGTTTGGGAGGATTAGGGATTAGTCAAGGGAGGGAGAGAGGGAAAGGAAGAAGGGAAAAGGGATAGTACTTGAGGAAGAGAATTAAGATTAATGGTCACATTTTTACAAGGAACAGTTAAGGAATTAGAACCCTTCAGCCGACGTGACCCTTTGGTAAAAAGCGTAGTTATTAAATTTGGAAATGCAGCCCATTCTAGCCTCTCATTATAAAGTACTATGGCAGCTGTCTGTCCCAACCCTAACCCACCTGCGACACAGCCGTGGGAACTTAACCAGAAGAGAATGACAGCATATGCCTCAAACCTAAACCACACCTTCATGGGTTACCTCCAAAAATCGTCAATTTTCCGACATCGCTCTAGTTCAACCCAATAAAGTATCGACCCATGCAAAACGTCATTTCTCATATAGTTGAAATGGATCATAAAGTAGAAATACCAGTTAAAACCAAAGAGAATGGAAGGCTGAGAGATAGCAGATGCTACATAGAAGACATGTGGCATCGTTTGCTTCCCAGAAAAAAAGTCTGTCCAACTGGTACTTTACCAAAGAATTGTGGTAGGAATAACCCATGTGAATAGGAAAGTTTACATGGGGTGGCTACTAGTTACCAAGACGCATGGGAAAAACGAGCACATTCAAACTCGGAAACCAAAGTTCTTCCATATCGGAGCCATATATCCATCCTCTGATAACTGGAATCCGACATGGGCCACCGTATATAAGTTTCTTTCAGAAGGATAACCCATGTACCCATCGAAGACTGAACCTTGGAACAGGCCATCAACCACTTTCATAAAAAAAAGAATTTGACGCCGTCTTATGGACTTGAAGGACTTGAATTAATAGATCTCGGGTGAAACCTCCCATACAATCCAGAGAATTGTCCGTAGGCCATTCTCATATGGGCATTCCCCACGAAAGACTTCAAAGTGCTTCTGAGAATGGGAAAATGGCAATATGTAGGAAAAAATGTACATAGAAGTATTTGATTGCTCAATTTCATCAGTTTTTGCCCGGTGCACGCATGCACGTGCCGTCGGCCGTTGTCATGTCGTGCAGGAGGTTTGGACCGCTCTTCGATCCACTATAGCAAAAATTGTTTTTGCAGTTTCTCATGCATTACGTTTCGTTCTTCCTGGCAAGAATCTGACGTCTGACCTGGTGCATGTGAGTGATGCCGGGGTGGATCATCAGAGAGGGGGCATGAACTTTTTCGAATAAAGCTAGAGGTCTTCCAAGGCGACTCATTCCTTACTTAGCCACATTGTAATCTTTCTGGGACTGTGGTAACTATCAAAGTCTCATGTGTTTGTCAAGTTTCTGGTGCAGCCCAGGGATATCGATGAATATCAGCATGATGACTCTTTTTTTTTTGGCGGAGCTGAAGTAGTGGCAAGTAGCGTACTATCACACACATGGTCACGGGTGGAAACCTCGGATTGATATCTCCCTGGCTAACCAAGCTTTCCGGTGTCGGTTATTTGGTACCAGACTCATCTTATGGTTAGAGGACAAAAGCATTGAATTGTATGTCAGCTGTCCACAGTAAGTCATTGTATAGGCCACATGCGTATTCAATCCGACACTACGATTTTGAGTAGAAGTCAAATGCGATGGCGCATCCCTCAGACGGGATCGATCAACGCCCAAAGACTTTTGTCATTACGGAGCTTTCATCACAAGTCAATAGAGGTTTATAAGAGTGTTCCCTTCTCGCACCCATGACGTGAACCATTCTTTGAAAGGATTTTTTTTGGAGTGCAATTTGAGCCTTTGTACTGAAGTTGTGTACAATCGTCGACGACTAAACTCCCTCCCTCAGGGGGTTCACTACTTCATACACAGGTCTCCCATGCCGTGCACACTTCCGGATTTCCTATATCTAAACATAGAAAATTCACGTCTCAGTCACATTCTGTCTTAACTGGAGAGCACACCGCCTCTTAAAGCATTCAGCATGTTAGGAGTCTATTCTGAAGCCCTTAATACTTGTATGAAGATGTGTAACGCTAAAGTTAAATATCAAATTTTCTATGGTTCCACAAAATAGTTGCCAACAAGGAGAGTTTTCGAAGTTTCGGGTTTCGGGTTTCTGCTCTGGGAGATAGAAGAGAACATATGTATCCTACGATAAAGCTTTTAATCCACTTGAATTTTTCAAGGAAAAGAATTCAAAAAAGTACGGTAAAGCAATTAAAATTCAAATTGGACCAATATCATCGATTTGGACAGCCATGAAGTGTAGCATACCGTAGAAAAATATTTTGTGTGCA
This sequence comes from Haemonchus placei, assembly GCA_900617895.1. NCBI lineage: Eukaryota > Metazoa > Nematoda > Chromadorea > Rhabditida > Trichostrongylidae > Haemonchus > Haemonchus placei. The sequence goes on from UZAF01017449.1 coordinate 31,723, forward strand.
TTCCAATACAAGGATACAAGGGCGAAAAGGTTATTTTACTGATCATTCCCATGGATTAATGCTTTGGAACTGTTATTTTACAGATTGATAAGCCTCTCTCAGACAGACACTTGGGCAGATAGGTAAAACTTCACCCAGCTGAATGAAAAGGATTTTTACAGCATTTGTAGTATAAATCGATTTGAACAGAAGAGCATAGTTGATCAACAAACGAAACCAAACAAACGAAATAAAAAAAGATTCCTTTATCAACGTTAACAAGGCGTCAGATAAAATGAACTTTTTGCACTCGGATCTTGAATGTCTCGAACTCGACCACTTGTAAATGATCTTGAACTGAAAGTTCAAGTTTGATGTGCCTCTTGCCGTGTTTTTGTTTGATATTTTACAAAACTGGAGTAACTTTGCAGCTAGTATTTAAGAAGATCATCTCCTTCAGAACAGATGCGAAGACCATTCGACACCAGTTAAAATCACCATCTATCGCTCCTTATCATAGATTAAAACACTAAGGCTGACATAAAGAAAACTTGAAAGGTAATACAGTGATGACTAGTGATGAGAGCGAGTCTGATAGAAAATAGTAATTTATAGAATAATCTACTGGCGCATAAGTAAGTGACCATAAATTACCCACTAGCGCTGCTTTGCAGGTCAAATTTCAGAAAGAATTGCTCCCTGTGCATACCGTTCAACACAAATACCACCCACCACAATAGTCACGCCCTTCGGTTAACATTCACAAGGCTACAAAGGAAGTTAGATAGCTTGTCACGGTAAAACGTGATATAACAGGTATGTCAACAACGAAACCAACGTTAGCACGCTAATGCCGAAACGATTTCAACATGACGTCAACAGCACGACAACTCGTCCAAGACCTACCTTTCATCTTTTAATCTCGTATAGTCTCAGAATCAAAAGCAGTTACAAATGCATTCATGTTTTTGGTTGCATCATTAGTATTTATAGTAAAGAAACATTTCTGAACATTTAAATTCCGTCCTGATTTATATAAATCTAAAAAGCTTATAAAAATTCTCAAAACTTGCAATTTTTCGGGGATTTTAAAATTTACTGGCAGTGCAAAAAATTATCATTAACACAGTTAATTATATGTGATTTGATCGGCTAGGTACGCTTAGAACTTTCAATACAAAAAAAAGATATAAGAACCGGCTTTGAGCAAAATTTCACAACATAAGTCATTCAAAGGTGTCAGCCCAAATAATAAGTATAAACATCAAAAATCGAAAATTCATATGAAAAGTGGGTAAACACCCTACATAGAAAAATGGTAAAAATTGATAGAAAAATTATTAACCTTGATGTATCCATTACTGAGCAGCAATCGGGAGAGCTTTTGTTTTGGGCGTCCCTGATAGACCATTGAGACACATGCGGCCAGATATGCGGGTGCTTGTCCAGCTATCGTAATGATTACGTTCAGCCACACACCAACCACACACAAATATATAGGGGGACCAATAAAATCGACGACTTTACACAGACAGAGCAACGAGAAAGAGTGGAATCATATGTGGCGAAGGCGACGCCGTCGCAACTAAATTTGCCGCGCGGACCAAGTCGGCGTTTTTACTTTTATGCGACGCAAAAGTGAATTTCAGATCAAAAAGGACTTAAAGACGCACCTTTAGTATGTAAAGCCATGTTCCTTGGAAAGGAAACGACAGACAAAGAATAGGGCGGAAACCGACGACAGTGAAAAGTCGGCTTGCGCAACGGTAGCCGTAGCTGCCACGTTATGGCGCCAATCGAAACATCACAGCCCTGGCCAGCTTTCTTGTGTTGTTCCCCCAATTACATGGGCGATAATGCACATTGACGTGCAGCAAATTATCGGTGGGTGGTTGTATTTTTTCCCCACTTGAAAGCCTTTCCCCATATGGTCACGGGGGGAGGGGGGTGTAGTGGGTGTAGATGTATTACTCTGGTTGTAGCATGCGTCAGACAGACGATAGCATAACATGCTGTCAGCAGGCGGATCAATAGCCACTTTAATGACACAGATAAATGTCCAATTATAAAACAAAATTAGAAGTTTTCTCTTGCCAATACGACGTATACGACAATGTACTTTATCCGTTCTGCAAAGTAATTTCTGAATGTTTCAGCTTCACAGAACGGAAAACGCCGATTTTCCTTGCCTTCTGAAAGTTAGAGCCTTTTGGATTGGACTGATTCGATCCTAAGAAGAGAGTGGAGCCAAATGGCTTCGCCATAGACTTAGAAGGATTCCAANGCATGGTTACTCAAGAGGGTTCGAGGTAAAAACAAATAACCAGCTAGGTGTTGCGTAGATCCCTGCAGGATTTTCCTTTACAGAAATCCCAACTCTCAAGTCGAAGGTGAAGAAATTTTTTCCTGATTACCCAGAACAAACTCAAGGGAACTGTTTACAACTATTACTGTAGGTACCGTACCCACTATAACACAAAATATCGGAAAATACAAGATAATCTGGCCAAATTCTCATAAGTGGGAAAAAATTTGCTCAACCCCGGTTGACATGTACCGTGGAGGTTGCCTTTGGTAGAACCTGGCTTTTGACTTTCGCCTCTGTGAACTTCCTGGGGCATTTTTCATCTCAAGCACTGAAGCGACTCCCCATAAATCGGAAATTCGCTTTTCGACAAGGAAGAAATCGCTTCGCGGAAGAGCCCCACAGAATTGGCAACAAAAAAGACAAGACGGCAAGAGATATGATGACAGCCGGATCCATCAGAAGATAGAAGCATGTGCTTCGGAAAAGCATGCAGCCAGTTGCGATAATAATTTTTCTAAGAAATTCCGAACGGTTACGAATATGTTCAGCTCCTCAGTAATGAATAAATCGTATTAATCTCATATGATTTACACTTTCACCTTCATATCAGTTTATGTTGAGCGCCGAAAAAAATGCTTTCAATTTACGCAACGATATGGAATGCAGCAGTGGATACTCAGAATAAAATGGGTACGCTGTTAAATCAAATCAGCCTCGAGGCAGCTGGAAATTATAATGGGACTACTAAAGGATCTTCGAATAGAAATTGAAACTTTCTGAAAGAATTTCGGAGTTAAATTTGTTCTGATAATGGAGTTACAGACTGACACCGGTGATCCTACCGTAATCAATCGATATTTTGATAATCAAATCAGTTGGGCAGCTGCAAGTGTGACGTTCTTTCATAAGCTCTTTGAACGGATATCCTCAGAAATTGACAAATAAAAAACAGAAAAGAAATTTCCTCAAAAAAAAAACTGCAGCTTTTCCGAAGTGGCAATCCAGCCACGGTCAAATACCGTATCCCTACCGTAATCAGACAATACCCTGATTGGCCGAGGTCATGCAACAAAAACCATCCCGAAGAAGGTTTCTCCGCGTTTGAAGGCTTTTTTGAAGATACTTTATTTACCAGTGCATTTTACCCACTCAAAGACAGAGGCACTGATTTTACCTGTAGCATGAAGTAGGTAAAAAAACCCTGCTCAACGATTCCTTCCTAGAAAAGTCTGGGGACAGTTTTTTCGAGAATTTTTGTTTTTTCCCTGTTACGTGTAGAGTGCATACTGGAAAATTGGAAATCAACTACACTTTTTTCCCTCAGTAATTCTTGGTACGCAAAAGAAAAACTAATATTAAGCATATGGCATTAACTAGTTGCTAAGCGCAAAATGAGGGGAAATTCTTTTCAATGGAAAATATCAAACTTATCAAACTAATAAAAAATAAAAAAATCAATAGCGTCAATCAAGCATACACTTTAATGAATTTTTCTCGTTCTTCGCGGGAGAATTGCTTTTTGGCTTTTAGAACTACTGATTTTTCGAAAAAAAGTGACCAGAGCAGCTTTGACGTAAATGGTCGAGGATGTCCGGATGTCTTTTTGTTCAATAAGTGCATCAGTGATCGGAAATGAGGACAGGAAGCGTAGAGAAGTCGCACCGTCGATAATTACGGTGGCACTTCTCAGCTCAGGCAATTTTCAAATTCGATTGTTCAATTCACGCTTACATACTTAAAACCAAGAACACAATAATTCTAAGTATCTAATCCGAAAGAGTAGTGCAAAAGTGCCAAAGGAAACGCAGACATCGGTGAGACAAGAAAAAAATAGGGCTTCAAAAAAAAAAGAAGGAAAATTCGGGGTTGGACGAGAATGTGACGACAAAGGTCGCCTGAAAGGGATATTTAGACGAACTGTCTCAATGTGTGTAACTATTGCGTACAAATGGCTACAGTGAGCTGTCGGTGTGCAACGTGTGCTCTAGAGCCTCTACGATACCCGTGAAAACTCGTCCACCTTTGGGTGTGTACGTCAGCTAGGTCAATTTTTGGGCCCTTATAAGCAACCAAGAGGTCTACATAAAGATTCAGTGCGATCTGAAGCCGAAAAAAAAGAATAAGTCATCTCAGACACTCCTCTTTGTGAACATCTTCATACCACCCAACAAGACCCAATCTCTTGAATAAGTAGTTATTCCCGCCCTGAGTTGGAAGCAACAACGATTCTAAATTAAACAAATAAATGAATAGAGGAAGTTGTAGTTACAAATGCAATAATAAACAATAAAAATCAATATAAATAATAAACATGCAATCAAAACCAAAGTGATCTAGGTTACATTAAATTTGTTAGAGATGACAAAATCAGCTTTAACTAGGAACATTCCCTTCAGTTATACCATGACTAGTATCAAAAAACCCAATCCATTTCTAGACTTTCGGGAGTTATACACACGTTACTCGAACCCCGTGAAATGTTCCCAAGTGGTCAGAAGACTTCCCCTACCACTTAAACATTGAGTTACAACTGAAACTATTTTTGCCCCAGTTATGTAAGGTAGGAAAGAGAGAGAAAAGAATTGAGGGCGTAGCCCTTTCACGTGGGTGCAAGTTAAAAGATCCCGCGCGAGATCGTTGCCTGGGCAAAGAGGTTGTCCTCCAAGCCTTCAAGGCTGATGACTGATACCAGGTATACCTGGGATGCTTCGGGGGCTAATTTGCAGCCCTCCTGGTCTTTCCCTATGCGGTTCGAAAGCGCTTTCAAAGGTCATTGCGAGACAGAATCGAAGCAGGATGCGTGGCGTACTTCAGAAAGCGATTGGCCAATGAACAGTGATTGTTTTTAAAAAGAAAGGCACAAGATTTTCGATGTGACTGATGCGATCGTAATGAGCCGCGCACTCTAACTCCATCCAGGATCACGAAGGTAATTGAATGTATATAAGCCCAGTGTTGAGTCACTAAATCAGGTATTCCTTGGCACTATTCCATAATCAGAACCGAATATCCCAATCTAGAGGAAGGGTATTTTGGCTGAAGTCGAATGCGATCCGGTAACTGCGGGCCTTTGCACCTCTAGTCTTTTCGCTATTTCGTAGTAAGCGAAACGGACAATCTTGAATCTGCGTACTTCACTCGAACTAGGAAAGAGCCATCTGGCGACAGCTACGCCAGAGTTTGACGTCAGCGTAAGGGCCATAAAAAGTGTTCATTTGGATTTGATCAAATGATGAGGAACATATGATGATCGTAAACGACGGCTACAAGCTGGAACGTGACATCTTCACAGAATTTTCAGCAATTGGGAAAAAGATTGGGAAAAAGAAATTCCTGAAAGGAAAACGAAGCCATGTGGTCCCCATAATTGACCGGCTCGGAATGTATATCAAATGGTAGAATATGTGAGGCATGAGAATAAAATTTTGTAAGATAAGGGTCAAAAGCATATGGTCAGCGGATAGAAGTTCGTTTGATCTTCTGAGAATTTCTATTGGATGTCTACCTTCATGCCATTCCCCAGTCCTTTGCCTGGTTTCGTCCCTTAAGGGGATGAAAATTTAACAAGTCGAATAATCAAAATTGATTCTTTAAACTGATATGTAAAAGATAAATAATGCCACAGCAGTGCCGACCTAATCAATAACCGACCTACAAGCCACCCAAAAAAGAGGCGTGACTTTTGTAATGGGTGGAGTTTTTGACTTTCTTCCCAAGTGGCCTACAATTCTTCTTGACTTTGGGATGTTACAGCTACATAAAAAATTTTTCGGCGCGTGGCAATACTTCTGTTCAGAAATGCTAAGCAAATAGGGCCTTCAGCATGACGAAAATGTAAAATAGCAATGTAAAATAGCAAAAAAAAANAAAAAAAAACTATAAAATCAATCTACAAATGGATAAAACCCACTCATGAATAAAGCAATACAGAAAAGTCTTAGTAATTCGTTTGAAACTAGTCATTTCCTTTTATAGGAAGCATCAGCTGATTTGTTGAGAGGGGAATTAATATAATAAATAAGATTTTTTTTCATTACTCATAAACTTCTTGGAACGATAAGGCATCAATGAAGGGCATCCCTCAGGGTTTCTTTCAGGATTGATGGTAAACAAAATTTTATAAAACCTCCGAATAAGTTTCAACACTGTTTATCATCTATTACAGTGAATAGTGAATTTTTCTTTCGTTTTCTGATTCTTGTTCCTAACATTAATCTTTAGCCGAGTAAATATAAATAGTTTACAGTAAATAATAAAAATACTTATTAAATTACAGCAGTACACAGGTTATGAATAATGATAATATGATATAACTGTAGTATAACTGAATTATAGCAATAATATAATAATTATAGTAATCAAAATCGTTAATTACGGATTTTAACTCGTTACGTGCTGCACAACTCACACTCATCGTTCCTTGAGTAGTGTGTGTAACGTAAAATAGGTATTGATTTTATGCGAATGTAATCCATGTGTTACTGTAGGCCCATATAACGAGCTGCCTCTAAGTATGATAACAGCTTCAGAAGTCGATTTTAGAATGCTTCAACCGATAGTATTGCTACACTTGAGCTAATTACATTATTAGAATATTTTATAGTTAAGGAGATTGAAAATTAAAGTTGTCGAGAATTAAATAATTATCAATAATTTATCAAATTAAATTAAACTGAGAATCAGTTTTGAATTAGAAAAAAAGAATGCGAAAAATGAGAATATTACACGATCTACTATGCCATAATTATTATGCCCAGAATTACAATACTCAGATTCAAATCAGATCAGAACTCACCATTTGACGACAATTATACTTGAATCTATTGAATTTCGCTGATTCAACTATGAGTTCAAATAGAAATTTAGAGAAAATTTTTACAAAAATATGGAAATTATTAAATACTGATCCCAAATGATCCTAAATAAAATAGTATTTCGAAAAATGTCAAGGAAAAAAAAGGATTTCTGTAGCCACGTTTTAAAAGCTACAACAATAGGGATTGAATTATAAAAGTAGAGTGATGGTTTGAATTTGACATCAAAATTTTATATGAATATGAAAAATCTAGAAATTAATATGTAAAATTTAAAAATTTTCGAGTAAAAAAGTATTACTGTAGCGGTTACTGTAGGAAGAGCACACAATTTGTGCACTCAATTATAAACCTACATTTTGCATTCGACTGGTACGCCGTGAATGTGGCCGAGCACTGACGACACTTGCCGGCCGGCGCTGATGGTTTGGCGCTAATGTTGCCGGCGGCGTGAACGTCAACGACGGTGCACCACAAGCCGACGGGCCTTCGCCTGAGTCGCGTCCGAATACGGCCGTCTTCATGCAACCATCTGTAGCCAGACCAATATCATGCCCAGGATTACGGTAAAGTACGATCGGAGGCGGTACAATACCATCAATGTAGTGTAAATAGTTAAGAAATTAGATAGTGGAAAGCATCGATGTAAAGATAGAACAAAGCAAATGGCAAAAGAGCGGATCCAGGTTGATAAGCAAGTCCACTGAACATCGAAAGATTTTGATTTTGAGCAGATTTTGTTTGATAAGTCCATATTATCAAGACATATTCCAAGCGCACGTTCCCCAATAACACGGTGACCCTTGAACTGTACAGGAGAAGAAAGTGGTAGCTAGTTTTAGCAAACTAATGATTGCAAGAAAGTTTCCAAAGTAGTGTAGACAAAAAAAATTGAAAAAGAAAACAAAAAGGAAAGCTCGAGAGTAAAAAAGTGAAGATGATAACAAAAAAAAGAAAGTTGAACAGACAAGAGCCAAGAAATGGAGGAAATGCTGTCTCACGGAGGACACAAGAGGCACCATGTTAGGCCAGACCGGCTGGCAGCTATTTTGCACATGATGCGCCACGGATTTGATTTTTGGCCAAAGTTCTGGTATTCACTGAATGAATATATTGCCTCTTGCGCGAATTTCAATAATAAGCGTAATTTCTACTAAAGTTTTATCCGCTCAGTTGATTCCGACACTCGAGCGAAAAAACTGAGCCTCTACACTTCTAGTAATAAAATACCTTGGAAGCGTAGAGAGCATTTTTCACTCAGAGGATATTCGACATTATGACTCAATAAGCACGGAGTGGTACGTCTATACATTGCCTGGGGGCCATCAGACTAGTTCGATATGCACCAGGGATGCGCCATGAACTCAGCTTCTCTTTACATTCATTGAAGAAATCAATATCTACCCGACCCATACACATATACGCCTACTGAATTATCGCGGTTTTACGTCCGAGGCAATCACACCAAGTCTGTGATCAAGCAGGGACGAAAGGCGTGCTCCCAAGCAGGATTCGATCTTTTGGGTTGTACAAAGACGAAGAATTCAAGAACTGCATCAATTTTGATTTGTTAGGCCAACCTCAAAAACCGATCAAGAAGTCGACCTATAGCTGAACTAAAAACCTTTTCCGACAACCTTATCATGCAATGATGAATAATGAATTACGGACTATTCCAAGTACTCCATGGCGGTGGCGGTAATCGATACTTTCACTACTTGCCTATCTTTTCCACCGTATCTGTCTACTTGAATTCAATTTACACCCTCAGAACATGTGCTACAATTTGTTCCTTTCTCAGTAACCTTATTCTCCTACGAGTAGGAAAAGATGTGTTGAGAAAACTATGGGCATAAGCAGCCGAACCTCAAAAACCTATACAGGGAGACGAGCCCCCTTGAGTAGTGTTGCTAGAAGACGGAAACTAGGGCGAACTCGATTACTCAGCGCATCGTTAAAGAGCTCATGTTGACAGCTGACTGCTCATGTGCCCATTCTGGCTTACTGATTAGCTGGTCTTCTGCTAGGTGGCCAGTCAGATGATTTCATTCCCCCATTCAACAAATTACTCTATTAGTTAGAATATTTCTGTAGACAACTGGATAGGTACCCCATTCGAGTTCTTTCTTATTCCAGGGCTGTCCTCCACTTGAAAGCATGGCAGACATCTTCTCATGATTGAACGCAATCAATTGGGACCAAGAATAAGTGTTCAGCATCAATACGACTCTCTTGGATGCGCCATGCAGTTGTCTGCCACTGGAAATCCAGGTGACGCTTTCATGAAATAGATGATCTCAAGGAATTAGGGAGCCTAAGCAATCGGATGGGATTCGTTAAAGGACATCGTGCAACTGGCAGTAGCGGGGAATACCTCTGCACCAGCTCTGACAACTACACCGTAATTGAGTTTTCTAGAAGTACCGATCGATCATGACCAGTGATTTCCAAAAGCGAAAAAGAAATTAGCAAAAAATCAGCAGAAAGGCCCTGAAAGGAAAAGTCGCTCGGAACAGGGCCTGCTGTGGTCTATCGATATCCCAAGGATGGCTTCGGAGAGGGACGCGGCTAATGTTTCGGAAGTGATCTCATTAAGGAGTCATAAAGATTGCCCCGCCACTCCATGCTCCGCCAGTGGAACGAGATTCCCAAGAAAGAAAGGAAAGCTATTTTGCAGAAGAAAACAGAACTTGAAGTCCTGGTAAGACAGACGGATCGATATGGAGCTATAGAAAGTGAGCCATGAGAATTCCCTAGCAATCTGTGTGAAGTACAAATTCTGTCAGCCATGACAATATCACATAATTAGACGGAAGAGAATGTAGTAACGGCGTAATATCGATTGAAAACTTTTTTCTAGATAATTTTGTTATATTGTAAAGAGAAGCGGCCTTTTCCGGGATTGGAAGAGAAACTCTAAAAAACGTTACTATGTACGGTACAAAAATTCGTGCCATGAAATACCCCAATCGTGGATAGTAATCAATAATCAATCAATAATGGTGCCCTTGATATTCAGGACAACTGAGACTCTGCTTCTCATGCGCAGAAACCTATCAAATATGTGTGAACGTGAGAACTTGATTCAGAATTCTATGAGGAAACCATGGAGCCTAACAATCGACTATATTTTCTCCGAAACACTGAATTTTCAAGTATCGATCGAAGGGCAGAAAATCGATTTTTTGCAGTTTTTTCTCAAAACTTGCCAATCCATTCTGAGATGATCTCATGAAATTACAAAGGAATTAGAAAGTATGAGGGCTCCTATATTAGTATGCCGATTGCCAAGACAACGAGACGAGCAAAAAAAAACAAGTGAGTAAACAAAAATAGTAAGCATCACTTAGGCGCCGTATGGGTGAATGTGAGGTAGCTCCTCTCATGGACCGTTTACGGAACAATTGGCATTTCTGGAAAAGGAAGAGGAAGAAAGTTTCATCACGATGGAATTCATAGCCTTTATTGTCGGGGCAAGTCCCGTGAGATAAGCCATGCAACCGATTTTCATTCGAATCGATGTGAGAATTTAGTGTACCGAATAAGAATGTTGACGTCATATAAGTCATGCGATTCGAGCGCAATAATCAATAATCGTGATAGGAACGCAGAGGAAATTTTCGACTCTGCTTCTCATGCCCAAAAACTTTTCTGACGCGACTGAGCGCGGAAATAGCCAACGTCAAATGAGTTCGGAATCAAGGGATCCCGTCTTGGTAATATCTCCATTACCATCGGACACGACATTCTTTTGAAGTCTCCTTCCCTCTACCCACGTCCACTCGAAAACAGTCGAGAGTGTGACTCAAACGATCGGAGAGGGGCATTACTATCGTCTCGTTATTTCACTGGTTTGAGTGATGAAAGGAAAAGATAACTCGAATCAAAGCAGTTAAAGAAACAACAAGGAAGGTAAAAGAAATGCCATATATTCATGAACGTGAACCGACTCTCGAATGGATAGCCATCTGACCGCTGAGGAAAGAAAAGACGACAATAATTGAAGCACTAGAAAGGAAAACGGAAAAGTAATTTACTTTCGTGCCGCTGTACTGCAATAAGAGCTCTCGGCACATGACAGCTAGAGCAACCTGCAGGCAGCCAGTCATTTTTGGCTTGGCGCTGCTGCAATGCGTCCGACATCCCTCTCTCCACAGCCACAGCCACAGCCACAGCAGCAGCAGCAGGCAGTAGCCGACAGACGCAACGACGACGATGAATAGCCTGGTCGTTTTTTTCCGGAAGACCCATCAACTATCCGACTTCAATGGCAACTTTTAAGTGCAACAGCAATAAATGTCATCAAAATTGCTATTTGAAATAGGGAAATTGTCATTTTGACACTGGCCATATCCTCAGTTAGTTCGTTCATCGGAAAACCTCGAGTAGAGTGGAAGCTACTAGCTAGTGACTTGTGACATGCACGATTCCGGACCTAATGCCCCACAAGATGGTCGATTTCTGAAGTATTACGTTGTCAGAATATTGCGGTCCGATATTTGTGCTTCATCGACTTAAGCTCATATTTTGAGCTAATTCATTTCTTCACTCCAGAATTCCTCCAATTGAAGTCAGGCCAGACATCGGTCAGCTTGTCGCTTAGAAACCTCCTTATGAGGGAGGGGGAGGGGGTTAAGAAGGGGTTATGAGGGGAGAGGAGGGGGGAGGGTGGGAAAATTGGGAACGTTCTGAAATCTCGTTGAAATCGTGTTCGAGAAAACAATCTGCTTGTGCTGTGAACTCAGAAGCCGCAGGACTTGAGAAGCTGATTTTACACCGAAAGGTACAGCAAAGTTTTGCGAGTGAAGGATAGTTTTTCATGTGGAAAATAAACATTACGACTCAGATTTCAGCCGTAAAACGACAGCTTGCAGGACACCCACTTAGAAAACAAGGGAGAAACTCCTGTTCTCACTCTCTCAAGAATAACTATTGAATTATGTCGGGAAACATATCATGAGTTCCTCCATCTTTCCTTGTGAATAACTCAGAAAATTTCAAAATTGAATATATTGCGGTGCTAAGCTCTAGACCCCTGAGGCAGATCTCATAGAGTACGCTGCGTAAGTTGCGGTAGAATAAGCGCATGTTCAGGGCATCGACTCTCGGATCGATACCCGTCAGGACCATCAAGAATTCCATCAAAACCTCTCTGATCATTCAGTGGATACTGGACTGATATGGGAGGATGAGAGCACGCATTGTAAATAGATTGGCTCATACAAATTTTTGTCTAGGTCAAATACTCATTCAACCGCCAACATCGTTCCTTCGAATGGCCTTCGAGTGCATGGCGCAATCCAAAGGTATCTGTTCACAGCGAAATCTCATTCTTAGCTATAATTAGACAAAAAATTGATAAACATGGTTCTTCTCGTCTCAAATGTAACTGCTTCAAAGAATAAAATGTTCCCTAGCTACTCGGTAGGCTAGCAATAACCCTTTTCCGAAGTAACCTCATCCTGGAAAAAGTTTTTTTTTTGTTGAAAAAAATTTCGACGTCATCTAGAAAATCAATATTTTCCGGGTGAATTGATTTCAATGATTACAAATCAAAAGTATATAACGAAGTAATACAAAAGTTCTGGCTGCTAAGGGATGCCGTATCTTAACCTAAACATTGCAGCCTTTGAACTGCCATCTTTGATGTTTGATCAGGCTCCAACCCTCCCGATGGAACACAGACTTTTAATGAGTTTTTTTCATTTTTTTGCAGCTTGCAGGAGAGCTTTTTTTTTTTGCTCAAAGATTAATATTGGTCGTCTTTCTTTCAGTGACAACCGCGTGTCGCTCGTCGTCATCGAAAAATATGGAAAAGCTTAAGAAGCAAGCTAAAACATGAATAGGGATTTCTCGTCAAAATTGAAATTGATCTTAAAAACCACCGAAAATAAAATGGCTGCAAAAAATCTGGAAGCACTAACGAAGAAAGCTGTTCGAGCCTATACTAGGAATTATGTCTTGCGAAAATGGATACGGTTCCAAGTAATGTGAGACTGCGAAAAGATTTATTCATGAGCGAACTTCGAAAAGGCATTTTTAACCCTCCCACACGAAAACTCCCATTGAATGACGGGTGAGTTTGCAGTTACCAAGATCGTTAGCTACTCTGTACAGTAAGAAACGGAAGTAAATAAATAGCAGCTCAGTCGGTGGAGCCAGTTCTTCAAAAAGAAAAAACTGAAGAGAGGAGTTTTTGGATGGACTGTCCCCCACGAAAACTCCCATTGAATGACGGGTGAGTTTGCAGTTACCAAGATCGTTAGCTACTCTGTACAGTAAGAAACGGAAGTAAATAAATAGCACCTCAGTCGGTGGAGCCAGTTCTTCAAAAAGAAAAAACTGAAGAGAGGAGTTTTTGGATGGAATTATGATAGGCTCTATAGAATCCTCATCAAAACTCATCGAGTCATCTGGCGGAATAATGGACGAAGCAGGTGGTGGGATTATGAAAACGATCAAATTCAGATAATCATCGCATCTCTTTTTCCCGCTGCCCGCAGTAATGTGATGAGAAGCTTAGAGAGTACCCGAGTATTGCCGAAAATTGGAATAGGTCCGGCAGCCCGTTTAATTTCTCCATTAGCGAAAGTGGCCTAAGCACATTTAGATTTTAGAATTAAAATTGCCTCCCAGTAAGTAGGAAAGCTTTCTATATGTTTTGTCTGAAAGAATAGATCGCGAAACGGTGCCCACTTACTTTGCCCAAACGAAATTTGAGAAGTTTCGGGTAAAAAAGTAGGCAAGTCACTGCCGCAAGGTTCGATGACCTCATAGGAACTCAGATGAATCGAAAAAAAGTTTATTAAACATTGATGCCAGCCCGGAGAAATGCTGCACACTCCTCGAACACACGGGGGCTGGCGGTCACAGACGGGCCGGCTTTCATTGACGACGACAAAAGCCAACGACGAGGACCGAGATATTCTGGCCAGAGTAATGCGATATGGCGAGAACACCAACGACGATAACGAACTTTCTGGCGACAGCACGACATCACGATTTCCGACGTCACACCGACGGCAACACCGACGGCCACATTGCACTTCGACGTGGACGGGTGCACTGAGAATTCTAACGTCATAGTATCAGAAGATGTACGAGACCTTTCCATGCCCTTTTTCGGAGTAACCTCGACTTTTTCAGTTTTTGATGCCCGGGTCTATAGCGTGATGAGAGAGCTGGTCACCCGTGGAGGCACCAATTAGACATAAACTTGATCCCGTTCACAGAATTCCAGAATAAAAAGAGAGCGGGGAAGGAAACAAGCACTTGCTCATTCATGCACTTCATTGGCATTCTTTGCAGCGCTTCCTATGGGCATCGAGCCATTACCATTCCGTAGCCTATTCACCTCATCAACTTCTGAAAAGTCGTTCGTCTGGAGCGGAAAGTAGATGCAGGAGAGTTATTACCCAATGCAGTACTGGATCATCGTGGGTAATCAATGAATCCCAGCCGGTCCTGACTTGACCGAGCAAATGGGACTGAGAAGGAGATTCATCCCTACGATTTTCCCGCAAGTCAGGGTTAGTTCTGAAAAACGCCCTTCCAATCTTTGACGTAATTGCTTCGGTCTCATCATTTGAGAGTATGAGGGGTGATTTTCAGCAAATGACGCAACCCTGATAGAAGGCGGACCGACGAACGAATTTCACGTCACGGACACGCCCACTATCGAATCCCGCCCCTCTCGCACGACAGATGTAAATAACGTCAATTCCCATTTACCATCAAGCCTTGTAATTGATGTACATATATATGATATAGAGCATGCGATCTCCTTCAAAGTGCACGAACACGATCTAGAAAATTCGAAATCGATACTGTTAAGAAAAAAAACAATGGGGAACTCGTCCGTTTGCTGGATAATCTATTTGAAGTAGGCCACAACCTTCAGTCGAATCATATGGATGATCTTACGTATGTCAGAAACGATCCCTGACTCTTTCAATTCATATTTATATGTTTGCCTTCGAGCCCCTCTTGATCACAAATGATCGATAAATGGACGAGTTTATCGAAGTGCCTCCGGAACTGACAGCTCCAGAATGATGATTGAGTGAATGATTTTTGTGTTTTATTTGATGAATTTTCCCAAGATATTCTGCCTGCTCCCAGGTACCCTACCCACCCACACATGAAAATAAAGGTGTCAACTCATCGTTGAGCTTTCTTGACAGCAGAAACTAATTTTGGTCAAAATATGAGAGCCAG
>UZAF01017450.1:0-47026 GCA_900617895.1 Haemonchus placei
ATGTAATGTCATCTCGAAACCTCAGTGTGATGCGCCGCGCGCGAAATTGGCGGGGTGACCTACTTTCGACGGACACGCGCAACGGACCTTCACCCCCACCACACACCACTGTGTCCTTGCCCAGAGCCTCTTTTCGACGCGTCGTATATGTGACGGGTAAAAATTTACGTGTTAACACGTGCCGGATNCGACTAAGAAGAAAATTCATTCCGGCACTCGGCTCTTACAGTAACCCCCTGGCTTATCCCACCACCCAACCCGTGTCCTTGCCCAAAGCCCCTTTTCGACGCGTCGTATATGTGACGGGTAAAAATTTACGTGTTAACACGTGCCGGATTACTGTAAGAGCCGAGTGCCGGACTGAATTTTCGTGCCTGTGGTACATAATGAGGAGGTCTGGCAGTGAAACGGAAGCGTAGCTCTGTTTTTCACATAATTCTGTGTTTTTGTGAACGAGAAACGACTGGGAGTTCATGGAAGTGTCCCTTCGGGAGGTTTACTCTGTTTTGAATTCAGTGAAAATCGAGTGCTCATCGTTTCAAATCTGCTTAGATAGTTCTGCTTTGTCATCTGGGGAAAGACCACCCAATGCCGATTCTTTTGCGAACATCCTTCTGCCTGTATCCTCCGCATGTCTTGACTTACGGAAGGCTTAGCCACCATCAATGGGTTAAGTGTGTAAAAAGAGCAACGGTGGAAGTCGTCTTGACCCTTGCAGAGGAAGAGGGAAATCTCTGTTCTCTGGAACAGTAACGCGTTGCGTTCATAAAGTATTTCTTGTTTCGATTTCTCATAGTGGGGGCACCATTACCGGATGGCCCTGACTTCCCGCCCCTCGAGCGGTGGCACCTCAGACGAGTATCGAGGCGATACATATTGCAATGTTCACTCTAGGACTCAAACCCAATTAGCTAATCGCCGAGTAATGAGGCGATGTTTTTCTCCCGATCTTTCACTCTCTGTTATTGTTTTCGTTGCTGCAATCCTTATTCTAATTTTCTACCTCAAGAGGCTGGAAAAGGTAAGCTATTTCTGCTGTCACTAGGATTTGTTTGTCAACTTATGCTTATGAGTGAATTCAGCTATTCAGGACTAACGCGTACGCAATGACACACATTGTATAGCTCATCCAAACGCTCCATTCTTCTTCATTTTTTCTGGTCTCATTCTCGTCCAGTCCCTTTTTTTTAACGGTTTTTCGAAGCCTTTTCCCACTTTGAAAACACCGATTCACACAGTTTCTTTGCCTTCATCGCACTATTTCCCATCTGATCTTCCATTTTTCGCCACGATCTGGATTACCCAAAGTTATCGTGAACCGTGCCTTTGAATTCGTTACTTTTCGAATGCGAATTCATTTTTCGAAATGACAATCACTCTGCTCAGCAGATTTCTAGCAGTGTTCCACTAACGGATTAATTTCTTTAGTATGAAAATGGGGATCCCCTTGATTTGTTTGCCACCTTTCTTGAAACTGTTTCTCCTCCTAAAAAAAGATCTTCAAAGCCTGAAGAGGGGTTTTACTTGCAAAATTTCTATTCGAGCTTACATGTTTTTCGTGGAGCATCTTGCTTGTGCATTTTGGTATTATTGAACAAATCCTTTGCAATTCACTGAAGCAATGAGTTTCGAGCTGATTTCGGTTCTTTTTTCAAAGATTGGAGTTGTAAAGAGACTCATAACATCCCTTAAAGCAATTAGTTTATTGGTTACTCCCCCAATGTTTGCATGTGAGAGGTAGAGCTGGTTTTTTTCAAAAACCTTCGCTTAATTTAATCAAAAGGTGTCAAGGCACTTGCTCTTTGGCGAATGAGAAACGGTTTACTAACTTTGACACAGTTACATCATAACTTAGTAACAATCAGTAGTTGTATGGAGCTCGATAGATCATGTTCTGGTCGGCCGATCGTGGAAGACCTACATTGCTTCTAAAATAATAGGTTGGCAACTAAGTGATTTCGTATATTTGAAAAAGTTCAGTCCTCTTTACAAGAAAAGGAGCATTCATTCAGTTTATATTGGCCATAGTTCCTAATCTACAATAAGTATCATTTCGAAAAACAGGTAGTTACCATTTAAGCTGAATGTCTGAAGTTCTTATCAAGATACACAGTTGCTTAGGTACCAACCTAAGGCTTGGTCTTCGTTTCTAAATTGCGTCTACTCAAATCCTTTTTACCGTTCCAGATGGATGTAGAGAACGGCTCACGTTCTTCCATTGTCGATGAACCCATGGTTAAACAAATCGAAACTCCTCATCGGCATTCAGCGTAGGTGTCTTTGTATGCAGAATACCGAAATAGAATTAGTGTATGGCTATCTGAAGATAAGATGTTGCGGTCGAAGAAATTGTAAACTTTAAGTATTTAGCGCTCTTGTGCCGGACATGTTTTTAATGGTTTACCATTTCTAGTGCCTTACGTTGTGACAATTTCATAATTCGGGTGGGTGTTGGGTGTGGGTGTGATTGGGGGGTATTAATTTGGGTTTTGAAGTCTGACAGCAGCCAGGGGCATATTGGAACTCATATTAATTCGAAAGTCGTTGGTCTGAATTGCAACTACATACACAACTACGTAACTGGAACTACGTAGTTATGAGTTCGTCAGCGTTAAGCGTGATGGATAACACCCAAAAGCTTCGGAATACTTTTCTCTGAAAAGACAATTTTGTGAAACGTCATTCACAATAAATGTTCCGTCATCAAATACTTGTCCAGCAGGAACCATTGGCTACGTATAGAACAGCCCAATTTCAAGAAAGGCCAACTTGGAGTTTACTTCAGACTCATAAATTTTTGGCTTGGAACCAATTTCAGTGTAGTCAAACTCGATCTTGATACGGAGGATGTTGCTCGAAAAGTTCTCAGCGTACTGAGTGTTGACGAGGAGCCAAGCCGTAGCACTACAGTTCGAAGTTTTTCAGTTGAGGGAAGCAACTTGCACATGTTAGTTTTCACTGTATTTTATGCAAGTCAGTATATGCGACTCCTATTGTAAAATAAGAAGTTGCTCAGGAGAGCTTACCGATGAATAAACTGAAACATGTCATTAGCATTTATGATATGTTCACTTTCAGAATGATAGAAGCTTCGGATAGGAAATCACTGCAGAAATCATTGGCTAATCTACTTGATATGTGCAGTCTTGCCAAATCTACGATAGACTTGGCATTACAGAAAAAGTGGATCTCAGTTAGCGAACCTGTGCAAAAGAAGTTGAAGAATTGCTCCCATTGACGACTGTTATCTGTTCGAGCTTTCTTGTTATTGCTTTGTTTTGTACCTAAAAATTTCATAAAAATCTGCTTCATTCTTTCCAAAGTATTCCTTCGAAGTCGTTCGTTCGCCTCATGTTATCTCTTCCGCCGTCAGAGATGATTTTACTATTGTAACGACACTACAGCTATTGGTTTACTTTATAGATGTTCAAAGGGTTGAAATTGAAACTTGAGGATGAAGCCAAGAAAATCCAAGCGTCAATGCAGCAGTATGGTGAACAACTAACTCAACAAGTTGATCATATAAGAGGCGCCACGGTGAAAGATAGATGATTTTGTAAAGTTCTGTTGAGTGCATGAAAAGGTTTTTTCAGAGTGACGCTGGCAGTGAGGGTGGGTCAAGCATAACACGTCGCTTTTTGAGTTCTGTCGGTGGTTCTTCGGCAGCGTCCCCGAGTTCGAAAGATCTTCTCAACCAGTCTGTAAGTCGTTTCTTTTACAGTCAGTACCTTCTTACCAATCAATGTCAGTGTCAATGAGTAGGCAATCCAGGAAGATTCACTGGGTTTGGATTCTTCATCACGTCAAAGACGGCTGTCGGACGGTTCCACTCATAGTACGGAGAGGTTTGTAATGTATTATTTTTTCTTGCGCATTCGCGAAAGCGATCATTCGAGCGCTATGCAGCCTTTTTAGTTCATGAATTCATTTCTCGCTGTTTTACTTGTCTTTCCCCAATGGAGATGAAAAAGGAAGTGATGTTGATGTTTTTCTGAAGCATTATGCTCCTCCTGCTTCCGGCTTTGCATGATTCCATGTATAGCGGCGTTGTAGCGGCAAGTAGCGCCCAATCACACACGGGTTCGAATCCCGGATCGGAATTCGGCTAGACCGACCAAGCCTTCCATCCTTTCGGAGTCGGTTGATTGGTACCAATCTCGTCTGGGAAGTAAAAAGGACTGATCTGTACATCAGCTCACCGCAACAAGTCATTATATAGGCTACATACGCATTCATTACGCCACTACGTTCCTGGATGGAAGTCTAATGCTAGCGCGCATCTTCAGAGGATGCACTCATAGTGAGGCAGCCTGCTGCACCAGTCTGCAGCCAGCTGCCCCTCACGGCTGATGGCTTATGCTGCGTGATGCCGGTTTTGCTTTTATCAGCAGGTTTTGTTGTAATTTTTATTTTTTATCGTGTTCCCTGTCAATGGCCGGTCTTCCGTGTTTAACGTTTCGCATGAGCTTACTATTTTGTTACTTAGTTTTTATATCTCTCTCACTTGAGAGTGCGACTGGCAGGGCGAGCGTTCTATATTCTTGCTAGTACTGAGGTGTTTAGATTCTGGACCAAGGAGTAAGACTAGTGAGAATGAAAAACATGCACGCACAACACGTCAATAGTAGCTGGAATATAAAGCAGGGAAGAATAAACAAGTCGTCTACGATGGAGTTTCAAACACTCGCCTTACGGGTGGCATCCCTACAACAAATACTGGAATTAGAGAAAAAAAAGTAGCAAAAAAAAAGCTAACGCGAACATTTTGCGCACAGGATACCGGTCACTGATATGGAATGCGAAGAAAAATAAAAACCACAGCAAATACTACTGATGAAAACAGGAATCATCCTTTCACTCACTCATTTTGTACATGTACACTTTGTAAATTGTACGGTGTTGATTAACATCGAAAGTCTTTAAGACTCTGTGGAGAAATAGCACCAGACTGTGACTGACTGCGAAAGCCAGAAAATTCTTAAGTTTCAAAGTTTACTTTTCCAATGTGCTATATTAGGTAATCTGTAAGCGTTTGCTAGCAAATAATACATTTCTCGCCCTTTCTTTATATTTGTGGCAGTTAATTTGTATTGGCCTTGTTAGAACTGATCGTGTTATATTTCAAGACAAGATCAGAGTTTCAGCTCTCTCTCCGTATTATTTCAATCTGTTCCCGGCTTAGCTGGTACAACCCTAGACACTGCAGGTTCTGATAGTGAAACTATAGACGAGTATGGCTCTGGAGTTATTCGTTCTGCAACCAAAGATCAGGTGCGTTTTGAATTTTTCTTCGATAGGACATGTTTAATGACCTGCAATCATTATTTACAGATATCTAGTGTACTTTCAAGATTGCAAGGTCGTGCTTCAACCTATAAAGATAAATATAGAGATTTGGTGAAGAAATACAATGATGTTGTCACGGAAAATAATAAATGTCGCGTAAGTTCCTTGAGAATTCGGTGGGTTGCTGTACTAAAAAAACTGGAACCTCTTGTAGACAGTGCTTGCACAGACGCAGGACAAAGCCCTAGATCGTATTGAAAAATTGAAGCGCGACAAAAAAGCCCTCGGGGAGAAGTTGCGTGAACTAGAGGAAAACCAGTCTAACCTCCCCTCGGTAAGTCTTCTAGCATACGGCATTCTTTGATTCCATCGCTTTCAGCAGCATTGGCAAAGTGAACAGTAAAAAACCGTTCCAGGTTGAACACAAGCAGCATCGTCTTGAGGAAATGCTAGAGAAATGCAAATTGGAAATTACTAAGAATCGTGCAAAGATAAAAGAACTAACTCAAGAAAATGAAAAGTTGTCATTGAACGTCCAAGCAGCTGAAAGTGAAGTAAGTACGTCTCCTCTCCGCAGTGTAGCTCATGAGCTGTCTGCCACATATGTCAGTTTGATAAAATGAAAGCTTTGATAGTAGTGTTGGACTTGATTTTAAGGACCATCTTACAAGCAACAGTGGTATCATCCACATGATAAAGTTTTTCCACCAGTGCCTTTTTCTTGATTTTTAGTCAGATATTTCGACTTTGGTTGCGGATCGTGTAGCTAATGAGTGGAAGCAAAGGATCGATAGGGTGGAAGAAGAATGGACAGAGCGAATGAATAAAGTCAGATAAAAATTCGAAAAAAACCTAGAAAGTTTACAAAATTCTTCCTGTAGAATGATGCCGACCATGCGATACAGTTGGCAACAACGAAAGCTGACATGCACGCTGCTTTAGAAGCGAAAGACAAGGAGGTAAGGTATAGTAATCTTCTTCTTTCTATGAGTGATACTCGTTTTTTCATCGATCTCTTTTAAGATTGAATCATGGAGATCCAAATGCCATGCGTTGGAATTACAGGATGGGCAAGCAAACGAGCGTTGGCAGAAAAAAGTGGATGAGTTACAGAAAGTAATTCAGGTATATTGATTCTAATACCTTTCCACTTCTACGAGTTTGGGTTCATAATTTATTCTTGTGGTCTTCTATGGTGAAAGTTTTTCTTGACCGCTTCAGTAAAGGACCAACAATCGAATTCAGTTCTTTTACTACATTTCCCTTTCATATTTTTCTCAATCTGGGTGAAAGAGAAAACAATGAAAGCCGCCTCCCCTTCATTGTCCAAACGCAAAGCATGATTCGATGGCGTGACCTCCGAAATATATTCGCTGTCTCAGAATTAAATTCTCCATGGTGTTGAAATTATCAAAGTAGGGACGCCCAGAAAAAAGAAACACGAATTTGAGAAGAACGGTAACAACCTTGTGTCGAGCAAGTGGGTTCAGCTGCAGTGGAATCTTTCAAGAGATAATCGGTGGTTCGCAGTCATTCAGAACATATAAAAAATGGTACAGGTCTCACAGTAATTCACATCTTATAAAAAGAAGTAACAAGCCTATTCATCCTTCTTGGATATGGTAACTAGACAATTAAAGAAAGGGCACTCACCTCGAATCCCACTTGGTGGTTATCCAGTTTGTGCTAGCTGTATTTCTTGTTCAGTTCTTATGGACAAGGTATACAACTAGCGGAACCCGTTTTGTTGTCTGTTAGACAACTATAGGACGTGGTGGTTACTACCTGCTGGTAAAGAATAACATGCAACACCGTAGGTGGCGGATGATGCGGCTCGATCGCTGTACCCCAGGCTGGCGGACGGGGTAAGACCAGATGTAAGAAAATCATTCCAGCTCCACATTCCCATTCGACCCTTATCTGCGCAATCTGGGTGTTACCTTAATAGCTTTAGCGTGAATCATCCTTCTTCTCGAACCTCTGAACTATGCTTAACCCTTACAATGTAATCGAACTTTAAATTATACTGTTCTCAGGCGCTGGAAGTGGAAAAAGGCGACATGATCGAAAAACTTTCGGCAGCTAAACTGCAGGGTGTCAAAGTAAGTGAAATCTTCTCGTCTATTTCTGTATTTCTCCTGAACTTTCGATCATTCCTTTGATGCCATCACCATCTCCTTTGGAGGGAACATACTACAGCGCCTCGAAAGTGTGGGCACTTTTACCGGGCTTACCAGTGAATTTTGAGTTGTAACATTTATACGGAATTAATAATCGATTGCGAAAATCTCGGAATATCTATTCTTCTGGGAACTTCGAAAAGCTTTTACTTTTTTTTATTAGAGAAAAAATCTTCTTTGTAACAAAAGTATGAGAACACTATGTAAAACAAAGGAACATGGTTAAAGTCAACGCTCGATAGGCCTTCTAGAGTCCCTTGTTTGTTCGAACATACTGTTTTGCGTGCTCTAAACCAAGTTTGCGATGGTTGTCTCATCAATTAATTTCCAACCAGGCAAGATCGCGGCATTCAATTACTCCACGCCGTTGTACTGATGGTTGTTGAGGTAGACTCATCCAGCCGTGATCCCCCGTAGGTTTTCGATGTGGAGCAGTCAAGAGAGCAATCCGGCCTCTCCATCACATTAACATTATGGGGTTGAAGCTAGACAGAAGCACAGACAGCTACACATGTGGAAAACATATCTTGCTGGGAAAACGTATCTTGCGCGCCGCTTGAAAATGGCGAGAGGTAGAGCTGAAGCACTTCGGTACTACTGGGAAAGGTGAGCTTCAGTTCACCACTGTTTCCAAAGCCAAACCAAACCGTTAGCGGCATTGGCTCCTATGGAGATTCGCCTTGAATAGATTAGTCTAAATTGAACTTATCTTCAACCCAGAAACTGACTGAAAGGAAAAAAAAACTGCAGAAACTATGTTTAACGAACTTAGAAATCTTTCGAAAATTACACCTTGTTCCACGAAGTTGCCATTGCAGTATATTTGCTAGTGAACTTCAGCATTTCCATTTTTTGAGCATTTAGACGAGGTGCTAATCCCATTGAGAAGCGAAGTTGACTCAAAGATAAAGTACGGTCTTGAGCTGTAACGCTTCGAGGCTGCCCCATGACCAGGGCAGAGCGGCAGGCATCAGTTTTCTGAACGTATTCTCTAGGGCATGAAGGCCGAAACAAGTTTGCAGCTCCATGAGAAGCCCTGACCTGAGCTTGTCCTTTGTTAGGAGAAGATAACCACAAAGAAGCTCGACGGCAGAATAGTTGTGACGGAAAATGCTAAACGAAAGGTTCATCGCGATTGTGGCGCCAAAGCATGATGTACCTTGAGTGTCAACATGCTTTCGTTACAAAGAATATTTTTATTCGAATGAAAAAAAAAATTTCGGTGTATCCATGAGAACAGGTAATTCTAGGTTTTTGCATCCGAGGATTCGAATGGTAAGAAGTTTTGAGCTCAGAATTCACTGGCAAGCCCGGTGAACAAAAATAATGAGCTGTCAACATATTTTTGTTACGCAGTGCACTCCGACCGTTTTTTAAAACCTCATTTGCTACAAATAGATGGCCGCTTTTTGAGCGGACCATAAGCAATATCTTCTTCATAATTTCTAGCTTGCTATCAGCTCGTTTTCGATGCTCACAAGTTGTTTGTAGATGTACTGGGTTTGAAGTCTATAATTCCGCTGTTGACTAACCATATCCTCCTTACCATTAGAAACGTCGCTAGTTCAATTATGCTGTTTACATACCTGCTGTAGTTACTTTTCAACCTCTCCCCTTTGCACCATCCCATGTCGATAGCGATTTGTTTACGGTGCCAAATGTTTTGCAGTTTTAAGGTTTCTTCATGACAGCTTATTAATCGGAGTCGTCACTGAAGAGATTGAGACTGAGCCGTCGATCAAATTTATTAGTATTACGCAGCGGGCAGTTTATTAGTATTACGCTCTTTAGATTTGAATTTGAATATTTTTCGAGATTAAAGGGGGGGGGGGGTTAAACTTGCAGAGTGTTCAGAATTGTTCAGACCTTAAAAGGTTTTTGCATGTTTCGAATAACAGTTATGCGTTTAAGGCAGTACGCGACGAGGAGGAGAGGAAACGTGAAGAACTTGTAGCTGAGTTCTCAGAAAAGGAGGAGAGGCTGCGGCGAGAATTTGAGAAAAGGATGAAGGATTTCGAGACAGAAAAGGAAGAGGAAACTTTATATGCCGAAAGAAAAGTCAGTCCTTTTCCACATTGTTTACAGAATTTTCACTGTTAGCTTTTCACACTCATTCATGCAATCTTATATTGTCCCTTTCCCAAGTACCTTTTCCAAACTGGCATATTTTGAGCCTCGGCAAAAATTGAGGATGTTAACAGACCACTAAATGAAATTATTTTCTATGCAAAGCACTAATGGGTTATTGATCAGATTTCGGAAAAACGCAATGCATTGATGAGGTGGCGAGTTGGCTGTAAATTTCAAAGAAGAAGTGAAACATTAACGGTTAACAGAGATCTGCAGTCAAGCTGGTAAGATCAAATGCTAAAGGAGTGCTGTTGCAGAGGCTAATACCAACAGAATCTCTTAACACATTTCGCCCGTCAGGTGCGGAGTCCTGCTCAAGTCCTGTTTATTCAAGTAACCTATTTACCACATCCTCACTTATCCTTCCATCCGCCCCACTTGCCTTCAGCCTAGTCACATCCTACCTAATGCCATCACTGTCTCGCCTTGCCGCCCGTACTCCCACCAACTTTGAACGCTTCACGCCCAAATTATTAATTTCTGTGCAGGCCCCGCACCTTTTTGCGGAGTCTAGTCTTGTTATGTGCCATCATTGTTCCATCCTGTCGCCTGTACTCCTATCAGTAATAAAAGATCTGGTCGAAATTAGCAATTTTTGCGCATACCCAGCCTTCCTTGGGCGAAGTCTAGTCCTGTTACCTATCAAAAGCGCCTGAACTCCTCATGAATTTGCACTCTCGAGGGCCACGGGAATAGGAGTTAGGAATTCGCGGTCGAGCACACACACGGTTACACTAATACCGACAAAAACGAACCAACACAGCGAGTTATATGTCTATGCATATACATATATATTGAATATGACCCTTATATACAAAACGTCGTAATTATACAAATATGTTATACCAGTCGGATCGCCGGGCTTCCCTCCCTTGACGAAGCTGTAATGAGCGACTAACTCTCCACTCTTTTTCCGAACAATCAGTATTTTTCTACTCGAAATCTGACACAGGAACCAAAGGCTCAAATGGTTCTCACAAATGTTGTCGAGTAATAATGACAGCATTGTAAAATGTCGTTGTCAATGAAGTTTCGTTCTTTACGTGTATATCATTAGTTGAAAATCCGAGGTTATTGGCCATCGGATAAGTTTTGTGCGGAGGAACTCGAAACAAAGAATCTGTGACTCTTCATTGAGTCACAAGCATTGCGGGGTAGGAGTCATAATCTATGGCAAGAAATATACCAATTTCTCATCTTCTTATCGTAGTGCCTCTACTCGGTCGCTTTCATTACATCATCACTCCCTTTTTATCACTCATCTTTACCATACTGTCCCATCGATTGAAACATACTGAAGAGTCAAAGCTACATCGTGAATACCGAAATCGTTAGGATCACGATTTGTAGGTTACTTTTGCTTCCTAGGTCCCTTATCAGCCCTTATCATTTTTTTTTTCAATTCCCGTCATCGAATGTCGCTCTCTCGCATCCATTGGTTCGTTATCTGCCTATATCAGTTGTTATCCTTGTCACCAATCTTGGTCCTTTCACATCGAACACGGTTGAGTGCTAAGGTTTCACTGTTGACACGAAGGGCATTACAACCAGCTCTAGCTTTCTATGGCTCTTTGTCAACCCTTATCGCTTGTTTTCAGTCCTTGTCACCAATCATCTAATCACCTTCACATCCCACGCCACTTACTAAATTGCCGAAGATCCACTTTTAATGCGAAGAGCGTTATAACGCTAGTTCGTTGCCATTCCATATCAATTTTCATCAGGTTTATTAACAAATATCTACTTCTCTTTTAACTCACACCACCTATTAAAGTGTCAAATGCCAAGGCTCCGGTATTGACACGAAGGGATAACGATACAGCGACTCTTGCCTTCCAAGGCTCCTTATCAGCTCCTACCATTTGTTGTAACTTCTTATCACCTACCATCGGTTCCACCACCCCGCGGCCTGTATCCCTTCCAATTTTAAAGTTTCAGGTGAAAGGGGGCATGAGTTAGGAATTTTCGGTCAAACGCACTTCGACCTCCTCGTACCGACCAACCAATGGACACGCTTAGTGTCTATTGGTTGGTCGGTACGGCACGGAAATAGACACGAATAATACATATATAGTAGGATTTTTCAGTATAACTTTGTAACAAGGTTAAGTGTTTGTTTGAAGGTAGCCGAACTCAAAGATTCGTTGATTTCTGCGGCTGAAAAACACCAAGCTGAAGTTGCTGAGCTGATGCAGGAGCACGATGAAATTGTCTCGTCAACACGAAAGCAACAACTCATTGAGCTGGAGGCAGTAACAGCAAAGTAAACAATCAACAGTACCCTAACAGTAGGACCTCTTTTGTGCTCAGCACATAAGAGCGTTGTGAGGCATCCATCTCTTTATTGTTTTCATTCAGGTTGGAACTAGCTCGTGAAGAAGCGGATAAGTTGCGTCTCAAAAATGATACGCTCGAAAAACAATTGGAACAGCTTGATGAGAGTTATACTTCAGAGCGTGCTCAATCAGAGGTCTTTAAATGACTACTGTTCAATTTAATTTCTATAAGAAATTTGTCTTCTAGAGGGTATTGCAAGATCAAATAGACGAATTGATGGAAAAACTGAGAACTCAGGAAGCAGCGTTTCGCAGTCAGGGCGAAGGTGAAATGGCCGCCATGCGGGATTCGTACACACGTCTTTGTGAGGCGAATGATGACTTGAAGAAGAAGCTTGATGAAGTCTCCAGCACGTCCGCTGGGCAATTAGCAGAGTAAGTCATTTCAGTTCAACTGATCGGTGAATTCGCTTCTTAGGGTGACGGCACGTCTCCTCGAATTCCCACAGCCTGCGGCAGCGTTCCCGCGGCGGCTGCCACATCCCTCCATTGGGAATTCAAAGCTTTCCTTTCGTAGCGCGCCATCGAATGCGGCGGCGCGACATGCCGTTCGGGGAGAAGGTGTCGTTCTTCTTACAGGGTTTTTTGTCATCTGCTATATTCTCTTCATTTCGTTCTCCTTTTGTGCCCGTTTTCCCTTTCTACATTTCATGCTGAACCAAGTTTTACTCAATAGCTTTTCTCATTCTCAAAAGCAATTTTGGAACGATGATCAGAGATTGAATCCTTGAATTCTAATCAATATATATATAACGAATTCGAGCGATCTACGTTATGCAGCCTAGATGCTTTTGGG
This sequence comes from Haemonchus placei, assembly GCA_900617895.1. Classification (NCBI taxonomy): domain Eukaryota; kingdom Metazoa; phylum Nematoda; class Chromadorea; order Rhabditida; family Trichostrongylidae; genus Haemonchus; species Haemonchus placei. The sequence goes on from UZAF01017450.1 coordinate 12,729, forward strand.
AGATGGTATCCTGCTCCTTTCACAACACATTTATTCATCTCAACTTCTGTTATTCGTTTCTTGTTCTTCTCTTTTCGCTTCAAACATATGTAGGTACAGCAAGTTTTGACAAGAGAGCGGAATACTCGAATCCATTTGTGTATTTTTTCGACTGAAAGCTACCTCGGTTTGTTTCGGCCTATTGAAGAGGAATACTGTTTTTCGGTTCTCCAATGACCAGATAGTGGGTAGAAACATTGGAACTACGTAGATTTATACGACCATCCACCTATCGGATTCTTCCTTACAAGTGCAGAATGAGGGTCGGTTCCGGGTTACAAGGTTTTCACATCACTGACGTCGCACATTGATGTTTAGAAGACTACCTATTCACGACTATTTTGCGGATAAGATATATTTTGCATTGCTACAGCCGGAGACCCTTCGAGTGCAATTATACTACGATTACCTTAGGTGAGTGGGGATGGAGGTGGGGTGACGCCCAGCGGTGAGCTATTACACGTTTGATAAGGTGATCAAGTCCAGCGAACCTAACATCTTTCTGATCAGTTTGTGGTGTCAGAGCTTCATGGAAATATACGACTGCGGCAGGAATTAATCGGCTTCAATAAATTTGTTCTTCAACATTACTTTTTCACCTTATCAATAAACTTGTTTAAACCTGATACTTCCTTCAACGGTATCATTTATGTGTAGACTGTATATACTTGGTGGTCTCATTTAGATTAAAGGGCTTCTATCCTCCTCCCTTATGTCTACTAACTTTCTATTCTCTTTACCATCTGCTGCTTGAGCGTGTACTGTCTACTTTCCCACTTTTTAATTTCCACAACAAATCACTCAATTTATCGTTTCAACTAGCCCATCATACTTCTAAGTGGCGCCATGTTTTTTTTTTGACGCTCTCTAGTTTCTAGATTGTTTCTTGCATTTTTAACAGGTTCGCCTGTGAAAGACTGTTGGCTTTTTTAAGCAGGTCTTCTTTTTGAGTAAGCTCAACGTGTGATGTTTAGGGCGAAAGAGTTGGAGGGAAGGTTACGAGCAGAACTTAGTGATTTGCGAGCCATGTTGGAGTCACGTAACGCTGAGTTTTATCTCGTTGAGAAACGAAAACAGGAGCTCGAAGAAGAGTTAGCCGCTGCTCATGAACTGTCTGCAATAAACGATCGTCTCAGAGCTGAATTGGAAGTAATGACCTTGATTCTATCTATGTAACTGTGTTGCATGATGTGATTTATACAGGAGATTCGTAAACAGCGTGAAGTGGAGGCTTTGGTTTCTCCGTTAAAGGATCGCGCTGGAAAAAATGAAGAAGGTTCGAAAGGTTGGATTTTTTTCACATAGTTCAAGGGTTTATTATGCGCTTTTATTATTATTTTACTTATTGTTATCTTATTTATTTTTGTGTCGTTGTTTTCTTCATTCCAATGGTTTATTCCTTTAGAGGACTGCACTTCTTTGGAGAATGAGTGTTTCAAGCTTGAAATGTCGAATGATGAGCGGAAAGGCGGTCAATGCCCGGGTCCTATTTTGTCTGAAAGCGAATTGGAGGGAAAAGTGGGTTTTTCGTCTACCTTTATGGCTTTGGTTTACTCATTGATAGTTATCAGGACGGCATACCCTCAAACGTAGCCTCGATTTCGGAGTTGAGTGCGCAAACGGCCGGTGAGATGTGTACAAGCGATGAACTTCAACAGCTCCGCTCTGAAGTTGCTCATCTGAGTGAAACGAATACCAGGCTCGCAGCTAAAATCAATCAACTCGAGGCAGAAAACAGCAAAGTGATGATGGCAAAAGATGAGACCCAACGGTTACTCAATGAGCTGAAGAGTGCTAGTGAAACAATGCACGGCAGGGTAGATGAGCCACATCAAGTGGGCAGCTCTGGAGACGAGATTCCCGGCAACTCGCCAAGTGCAGAGTATTTCCGAATGGAAAATCTTCGTTTAAGTGAAGAGCTTAAAAGAAACGAAGGAGAGATTCTCCTTGCTCGTGATTATAAGGCTACTTTGGAAAAGGAACTTCTCGAGTTGAAATCTCAGGTAGGTTTGATGAAGTTTAAGTTTCTTTCCTACATACAGACCCTGTCTCTCATTTGTCATACTTCTTTTTCGTTGCGTTGGACATTTTTCTTCGACTCATCTTCATCCAATTCTTTGCTTCAGCTTCTTCATTCTTTGCTTTAAAGCTCATCATTTTCTAGAAAATTTTTGTGCAACGCTTTTCACATTCTTATCTCAGCAGAAATTTTGCTAGAATTTAACCCTAAATCCCTATGTACAAGTCGGTTAGAGTACGATGCAGTGATTGTTCCAGTAAATTGACGCAGTAACCTACTGTCATTTTTAAATTTTATCTTTCCCGTTTCACAGGTTTTTCCTGTTGTCACATGTTACTTTTTCTTCGGTTTACCCCTTATTTGCAACCACCGCACATTATTGGATGACTTGTAAACCAACTGTAAGTTCGAAGAATGAACGGTGTGCTGTAATCTGACACTTGCCGAATTACTCGATCAATAAGTTGTTTGAGGTGCTGTTGGCCCTCCACTATTATCCGTCACTGCTCGTATTTATTTGTGCCATACTGATTTAGCCTCCCCTTACGTTTCCTTCACAATCCTTTTGTCACTTTCCTATTCTTCATATGAAAACGCCAGTCGGGCCGTCCGGCTAACGCCGGGCTTCCCTCCTTCTCATTCAGAGACTTCGTTGCGGCTGAGTCTACCATGTTAGCTACCATCAATGTTCCCAGCCAGCTCCTTGTGCCTTCAAGTTTCAACGGTCTGGGTCCAAACTAACAGTACTTATTCGCACCCAGCCCTTTGGGGCGGAGTTTAGTCTTGCAACCTATCATCAGTGTTCCTATCCTGCCTCCTGTATTCTTCCAAGTTTGGTCGTTCTAGGTCCATTTTGACATTTCTCTGCAAGCCGCGCCCCCTGAAGGAGTTATGATTTACCGCTTAAACCCTGCCCCTTGCGGGCGGAGTCCGGTCCTGCCACCCACCATAAAAGTCCGCCTGTACTCATGCCAAATTTGAGCTTTCTAGGTCCACAGGGACAGGAGTTATGAATTTATGCCGAAACCCTGCCCCTTGTGGGCGGAGTCCGGTCCTGCCACCCATCATAAGTGTTCTCATGCTGCAGCCTGTACTCCTACCAAGTTTGAGCGCTTTACGTCCACGGGGACAAAATTTATGAATTTCCGCGCGAACATTTATTTTGCACTAACCCCGCCCCTGTGATCGGAGTCCGACCCCGCCACCCACCATTAGTGTTTCTATTCTGCCGCCTGTACTCCTACCAAATTTGAACTCTCTAGTTCGACGGGAACCGCAGTTATGAATTTCCGGTCAAACACACACACAGACAAACCAAGAGACACACTTAGCGCGTTATATATAGTAGGATGTTGACGAATGATTCATTTAGTACATGTCTTACACTCATTTTTAGGTTGCTGAACGACATTCAAAGCTTGATGGTGCAGATGTGCTGATATCTTTACAAGAGGAGAACAAAAGTGGAACAAATGAAGATGGAGAGGTGACAATTCCCTTCGAGTGTTCTTTTGGTTTCCTGACATACTAAGCATCTTCCTATCATGTACTCTTCTTCACACTGATCCTTAGCTTATCCATTACGTCCTACGATTTAAATTCTTTGTGTAGTCAGTTCTCGCCCATAAATTTGTTTTCTGTTTCCGACCCGCTATTTAATTTTAATACCTTTTCCCACATCTTAGCTGTTTCTTCCGTGTTCCTTTTGCAGCAGGCTTCCTTCTAGAATTCTAGTCGTTATTTGCCACACTTCAACACGGCAATACACACAATTAATCGTTTAAGCAATCCCAGTGTTCCCTTCACAAAAGCATTTTTATGAAAGAGAATAATGTCGATAAGAACTGCTCCCCACTCAAAGTAGGTGCAAAAGTGTTTTGAATTTTAAAGCCGAGAACGGAACTATGGGCTATTTAGTACTGAGCTGATTTTGGTGGGCCTGACATCTACGATTTGAAGAATATCACAGGTAGACTGCCTAGTAGTAGATGTTAATAGTCGGAAGGCCAAAGAAAAGTTTATGAAATAGCGATATATTTAGTGAGCATATCTCCTTTTTCAGTTGCATCCTAATGGATCTCCTCACCGTATCTCTTTATTAGAAGAACAGCTCCGAGTTCAACGTGATGAGGTTGAACGACTGTCTCAACTTGCTACAAGCGAATCTCAGCGTGCTGACGAGTGAATATTATTTCAAAGTTCCTACAGGTTACAACATATACGTAAGAATAGCTTCAGGGTTCAAAACGTTTTGAAAGAGAAAGCAGCTGAGCTAGAATCGTTAATGAGAGAAATCAAACAGAAGGATGGTATTATTGCCGGACTGGAAGATGAACTGGAGAAAGTAAGCAGAGAAGAGGTAGGTTTTCTATATTGCTGGCGGATGTGGAGATCTAGGATGAAATATCTGTGGATGGCATGTGGTAATGTTTTATGTGTGTTTCTTGTTTTATATTTGTAAATGTCATAGATCAGAACCTAGATCATGACAGTCTAGTCGATGTGCAAACACGTGAAGAACGAGAGAGTGTTGATTTTATTTATAGTGCCATTCATTAGAATACTAACGTCATCTAGAAGAGAGGCTTACTATTCTGAGTGCTTTTGTCGTCGAATTACCCAGCTCACTCGCTTATAGGATAACTCGCTTTGCTGGTTAAGGACTTCTCTGCCAGATTCAGTTCAACTAATATCTTTTCTATGAATTAAAAGTTTCGTAGCATTTCAAAATACTGGAAATTAAAAAAGGAAGCTGCGAGCATAAAACGGGCAATATTGTGTGGTGTTGAATGCAAAATTTCAATGGATCAGCAAGAAAGTTTACTAATAGGGTGTCCAAAAAGTTGTGAAGAAAATTTTGCTTCTCGTGTTTGGAAGCATATTGCTCGCGAGTGCCCCTCTCCCTGCTATCGCAATAGTCCTTCTTTAGCGCACGCAAGCTAAAGAAGGACTATTGCGATAGCAGGGAGAGGGGCTCTGTTAATAGTGTATTCGACGTAGTCATTCGAAGTAAGTAATCGGCGACCGAACGATGTACCACGGATAAGACTACCGGGGCCTTCTGTTTCACCATCAAACCCATCGCTTCGACACTCAGGCTTGGAATGAAATATGGTGGCCTATTGGCAGCGTGACTCTCTATTGTCACCTACCATAAAAGTCAAGATCGCTTCCTTTGAGAAGTGGTTTGCTTCGGCGAAGTTTCTCAAAGCGAACGTGCACTGGCCTCAAATACCAACACTGTTTTGAACTCCCGTCAGAGCAATCCTCAAAGTCACAAGAAATGAGAAGGACGATCTTCACTACGCAATATATCATCCACGAGATTCTGCGCAAAAGTGGCTTCCAAAGCAGGACTCTTTGCAAACATCGCAACTACTTTACTGAGCAGGGCGCCGAGTGCGAGTCAGTGTGTCAGCAGCTACTCGAATGTAAGCTAACGCCGACATAAACCGACTTCATTATTCACAAAGGCCATCTATTTTGGAACTTCACGCAACAAATCATGGCTGATGGCGACAGAGGAAGGCAATTTGGACATTTTTAGCTTTATGTAGTCAGCTTCTCACGTTATTACAGAGATCTTTCCGAATACCTCTTCCACGCCATTTCGTCACTGTGATCTTGTGCGGCCTCTATTTTCACTACTTTTGAGAAGCCGTATTTTTCTCGAATTTGACGTGTTTTTTTCTTTTTCTTTTGCCACCATGCACTGTTCTTCGCTATCTCTTCCATCTCTTGGCGCATTTGCTAAATCTGTGAATCCTTCTGTATTAGTTGTTGTCAAAGCTCATGGGATGTTTTCTTCTCTACACTGAGCGCTGCAGACAATATCGTAACTCGCATGGTCACTTCTGAGTTGTGGCAGTGTAGGGTTCCGCACACCTCTTTCATTACGTTAGTCACTGCTGCACATTTACTCATGTGCTCCTGCAGCTGGCTCACTCTGGTAATATTGCCTTCTCTTAAAAGCTCGAAAACGCGTTCTACTTTTTTAGGCCTACTCAGCTCGCATGTCTCAGCGAGTGTTGCCCTAGCGATTTTTTTTTTAACAAAGCAACTTGCTCGCTTACTGACGCTACCACGCTCCCCCTTCTGGGATCATCGGCACGCATCGATCTTGCCAGCTCATTATCACACGTGACACTGATAGCAGTCACACGGCTTAGTAGCTTATTTGATAACCTGTCGAAGTTTTTCAAGACCTACATTTTCACTCAACATCTCTTCATCCTCGAGAGTGGATCGAAGGAGCTTTTCCTTGTTCAGATGTGCCATACTGACTATGGAAATAAATAGTATTAGCAGTGTTTAGCTTTTATAATGGCACGATTCTCGGCGGAACAACCTGCGATTACGATATACCGAAAATCTCGATCAATGAAGAAAACGGAGCTCGATGATAAAAAAATGTGGACAAAAGGAGCGGTGATAAGTCTCAAAACTGAGAGAATGAGAGCACGCTGAAAGTTGCTTGGATACTGACAATCGCTTCTGATCAGTAGTTCGTAGTCAAAGTCACGGCTCACACGACCGGAGTTCAACACCAACCTTTCCTTGATCCGGAATCACAAATTCGCGAACTATTCAGATTTCGTTCCCGTGCCACTTGACAATTGATTCCTATTTACCAACCACAAGTCGAATTCACTGCGTATACTTCCTAAATTTGACCGAAGTTTCCCAACTCATTCGAAGGTCACGACCGTAAGTCGGACTTCGATCTTATCGCTATCAATCGAATTTGTTCCGATTGGTGCACTGTCGAAGTCACGGCTTACACCACCGCAGTTCGACAAGCTTTCTCATTCGATCGAGGGTCACACGTGTAGGTCGGAGCTCGATTCATCACTCGACTTCCTTTCTTCATGATACAATGTCGAAATGCAAAGCCAGCGCAAAAACGGCAGCGCCTTGAGGATCCGAATTATTAACCCAGCCTAGTCGTCCCAACTCGAGGTTCACTTCGCTATCCACTACACCATCCGTCGCTGCCAGCAGCTCATCCGTGGTCAGCTCCTATGAAACTTCCCCGCACTTTTCAACATGTAGCTCAACAATATCTCTTTTTTCACGTTATTTTCAATGCGCAGTCCACTGGCGCCTTCTACTGTGCGGACAGTCGACGCCATGATGGTACAAAGGGAGCCCTTAGTGGGTTAAAACGGCAATTTCTGACAAAATCATTTTCATTCTTTTTTTTTTGCCATTCAGAAGACCATTTAGCGGAAATGGACAGTAGTTCCGTACTCAGTGCTCGTGCCCCTACACCATGCGAGAAACCATTTTCAAAACGCGTCCCATGCTTGAAAGGCTTCCCTCATTAGTCCTTAGTGTCTACACTTCGAGAGAGAAGCGCACGCCTTAAAGGCACAGTTCACGATAATTTTGGGTAATCCAGAATATGGAAAATAGATGGAAGATAATATGGAAATAGTGTGATGAAGGCGAAGGAACTGTGCGAATCAGTGTTTTCAAAGTGAAAAAGGCTTCGAAAAGTCGTTGAAAAGGGGCTGAACGAGAATGAAACCCGGAGAAAGAAGAAGAGTGAGGTGTTCGCCAGGAGAGAGAACACTGGCACTGCACCAAGGCCACCACTGCGGCCATTGCGGGCAACTGCGCATTTCTACCGTCACTACGTCTTCATGCTCTGAGCATGCAAATTTGAGCTGCTCATAATTTTTTTAGTAGACTCATTTAGCAGTTTTAATTCCTAACTAGGTAAGTTTGTAACACTAGCGGTATACCTGAGTTTCTATCCAATGTTCCATGCAAAGATGAAACCCTTCCGTGGTAGGGCGAGGCGCATACATCTTTGATGACTTCATTGCCATAACAAAGAGATTTGCTCAGATACATGGTGAAGCCGTGGTCTACTGCAAAACTTATTTGGCCCATCTCAACGAAAAAGTACTGAAGCGATGCTGCGTGCGCGAAGAGCTCTGATGGGGTCATGCGTGAATCGCGCGCCCCCCGTTTTGGACGGCAAAAACCACAAGCAATAATTGGAAATTTACACATCACCCCGCCACATAGCTCTGATCTTGCGCCATCTCAATACTTATTTCTGTCATTGCAAAACTCCCTGAACGAAAACCTCCGCCGAAAATGAGGATATCGAGATAGGTTCAGTTTTTTGCTGAAAAACAGACCGGAAATTCTACGTGAGAAGAGCTATGAAATTGCTAGGAGGACAGAGAAAAACAGTCGAACAAAGAGGGGTCCATATCGTTGATTCAAGTTCGTTCATGGAGAAAAGCTTTTTTTAAATGAAACGTTCGGAAATCGTGATCACCTTCCGATAACATTATCTGTATATGACACTGTGACTGTCGATTTCCACAGGGAACAGCTACGAATTTTTAAGCGGACGTTTGATCGACGGTAGACATTCTTGGTGAACTCTCGTATTTCATTAACGACGCCAAACCTTTAATCGATTTCAATCGAAAAGAAAATTGAATCCAAGGCAATAAAGTTCAATTTATTTGCTGTTCATAATCCTTCTTATGGCCTCTTTTGCGCTTTCTTCCACCGTGATAGTCCAACATGGATAAATAAAAGGAAGAGCCTTCAGTGAAGTGACTATTTTAAGTTGCACCGACCACACTATATTAAAAATGCGTGCATTCTAGCCTATCCATCAAAAGCGTAAAAATTTTGATCTCGAAAGTGAAGCAAAACATTACCAATACTCTGTTCCAATATACTGAACGTAGTGAGCCTTTATTATAGAAAGCAATGAGGTCGCAGTGTGCTGACTATGAGAATCACTGCAGACAGCTGGAAAGCCGGATAGAAGAATTGGTTCAAGAGCAGGAAAAGTTGCATTCTGCCTTGATCGAAGAACGTGCATTAGTGGAGAGGTTGGTTTTCAAGCACGGTCACTTCTTTTTGTCTTTTTACTTTTTTCTCTTCTCCAGTAGTCATAGACACTTTGTTGTATTCCTGCTTTTGAAGTTGTTGCTTCCTTCCTTATGTCCAACTCTGAAAACGAAACGAAATCTGTTCTGCTGGGCATCATTCTGCCAATAGACTGAGTTGCAGATAGATAAGCGAAGAACTTTCTTTTGTACCCTATGGAGGAATTGGAGATCTCTAAAAAAAGCCTCCTTTTTAAGAAAACGTGATCTTGTTTGTAGCAAAGCTATATTAAGCGTTAAAGGCACATTTCACGGTAATTTTGGGGTATCCGGTTTTTGACGAAAAATGTTAGGTACGGGCGAAAAACGATGAATGAAAAGAAATAAAAAGCTTAAAAGAAGAGTAGAAAAGGGGGGCTGGACGAGTTAAAAAAACGGCGGCTAAGGGAGTTTTCAGGCGCAACTGCACACGACACGCTCGAACGGCTGATTTTGGCTTCCTCGTTAATATTAGTCATTCTAATGCTGATATTAAACTAGATTATTGTGCCTGATCCTTTTGATGACGGCTGAGAATAATTATTTAGAACAGAATAGAGCAGAATATTAGTCGAATAGTAGGAATACAGCCGAATACTATTACCAGTAGGAGGCGGTCGACTAACTTATTGATTTTTCACTAATGTTGCTCCAATGCGAAAGTGGTGAACGGCAATTAGATTTCGTAGTCAGCCTAGCGAGGGGCGGAGGCTGACCGTGCTCCACTCTCCGGCCCCTATTGTGCCCTATCCAGAACGTTTTTCGACTTCATTCCGGCACATGTGGTATCAGAGGGGGCCCCGAATTCATATCATGTGCAAATCTCCGAAACCATTCTCATCGTGAACCGTGCCTTTAATTCATAGGGAACTCCGAACCACAGCATTTCCTTAATGGACCAAATGGTTCTAAAGTCATGTTTATGATTGCTTGCTTTTACAATTTAACACAAGCGTATGCTAGGATCTTTTTGATTGTTCTATCAGTTTCCATGGCAATCCTATGGCAAGGTTATATGAGGTCTAAGACATCTTTGCTGAATCCTAAAAACCTGAAATTGCTCAGGCTGGGACTATCCTTAAGATCTTCATTACTCTGTGCGTCGCACTGTTACGGCTCAGGCATCGCAGCTGTGGACGATGTAGGCGGTAACAACTCGGTGACTCAGCACATTATCCACACTGGTTTAATGGATCTGAAGTGGGCAACATGAACACAGTGTGACAATCCTATTCGTGCGTCGTCAATTAACTGCTGGCCCTTCCGAAGCGGAATCTCATAGCGGGTTTTGAGGCGACTACGTATGGAGTCGTAACTTTCCTAGTCTTCGACAATCAACATTTTCCCGGCTCCAACCCCTTGAGAATTGCTGAGCGGTTGCTTAACAGATCTGTCACCTTGTGAGCGTCAATGAATTCTATTGAATCCCTACTGTTTTCAGTACAACTGCTTTCAGTTCGACAGCTTCTCTTCGGCAACTACAAAATAGCTTAGCTGAGGAGGAAAAACGTGCTCTTGAGCTGCAACATGTGCTAGAGGAAAAGCTTACTCAATCAGCAAGTTTAGAGTCAGAAGCTGAACTCAAAGAAGAACAACTCAAACGCGAGATCAGTTTACGAGAAGATCAGGTATGTACGATCTGGTATTCCGATTATCAACCATGCATCCTCTCTTTGTTGTCCTTGAGCTGCTGAATGAATGGATTTGGCTAGTGGTTGTATCATTTTGAAACCCAGGAAGTGGGCTTTTTCGAGAAAAATGGGGAAAATTGCACATGTTCTGGAGGTGGGGCTCGCTGTAGTCTACAAGTTTCAACAAAACATACTTTCCATACTGAGAATTTTGCTGACTGCCCTGTAACGTGAGCTTTGGTGAAATTCATGTGGCCGTATCATTATTTAACGCACTGTGGATTCAGTTGCTGTTCTCAGCTGAGAAGCTTTGAATACATTGCTATGAGTTGGCGCCCATGACTTCGAGACGCCAAGTGGGTGTGTTGTGCGTGTATGTGTGTAGGCTGATGAGAACACGCATGGTATGTAATACCACTAGACTCCCTCGCGGGGTTTTGGTGAGAATTTTTAATTGGGCCTAGGGTGTTGCTGCTAGAGAACAGGCAGCAGTATGGGAACATTGATGGTAAGCAGCACGACTGCAGGGCACGTAATCTGAGTAAATTTGTGCAGTCAAGTTGAAAAAGGAAATAAATGATCAAAGTTTAGTGGAACTCCTCTCATGACGGGCGAGCCGTTAACGAGTCGTGTGTATGTGCGCGTGTGTATGCATGTTTGGTGGGAAATTTACACTTCTTTTCACTGTACTAGAGCGTCTGAATTTGAGAGGGATGTTTTACGAGAGGTGTCCGGCGTAAGCTGAGTTTACGAAAACAAGGGTGCCCGCAATACGCATTCGAAAGTATGACAGAAGGGATTTTGAACTTCCAGGTAAAAGATTGCCTTCATTCACTTGCATTTCATCAACTAATGGTATCACTCGCTCTCTGACTGAATATGGCTTGCAAGCGATCATGTAATGAACAATATCTTTTTTTTTTCGACTTTCATGGTGATTCGCTTACCGGTATTTTGCCATTAATGTATTCGTTCGAATTTTCACTGTTGGCGCTTAAAACCTTCAGTACCCTTTTGACCATCAAACAGCAACTATAAAGCTTGCTTCTGTTTTTTCACGCTCTCGATGTTGATTTTTCTGTTTTCCGAACAGGTGGCATCCTAACCTTGACATGCTCGTAGGCAGCTGACTTTTCAGGCGCTTTCAGAGTACAGCGTTGAGCGTTGGGCACGGACCGTCGGAGATGCTTTAGCGTTCGCCCCTCCGCTGTCGGAGTTTGCGCTTGAGCATATTTTCAAAGTAGGGCTGTGTAGAGCATGAATGATGTGATAGTGATATGTACGAAGCAATGAAAACTAGATCAATGTTATCAACCGCCGACCCGTACATTACCGATCAGCGACGGTTATGTCAGCGGTTATCTCTGAACTCTCTAGCAGGGTTTGTTGTACAGCGAATTAGTGGGCTGTTTTCAGGAGAACCTTGTAACTGAACTTCGTAAAGAAATTGAAAGAATCCATTCTGAACATAAGGAAGATGTTGCAGCTGAGTCCAGCAAGTTAAATAGCGCCCAGGTATTCGATATATTTATAGGACTAGATGTTATTGCTCATTGTGTTACTAATCTGTTCTAAATTGAAGTTAGGTTTTCAATATTCAACGCTTACTTATCTTCATTATTTATTCAGGCTAGAATAGAGCAACTCGTTGCAAAAGAGACGGAAGACAAGAAACTGCTAATGGACATGCAGTCGAAGGTTGTGATCGCTGAAGAGAAGCTACGAGACATCGAGAAGACACGCGAACAAGAGAAATACGAAGAAGAGCGCATAAGGTCGTCCACGAATGAATAAAACGACTGACTTAATTAAGCATGTTTGAACTGAGAACCACTTCCATAATTGGAATTCAGAGAACAGTATGCCAGTGCCTTGGAAAATGTCAAGCAAGAACTAGCTGATGCTCATAAGCGCATACGCATGACGGAAGCCTCTGAAGCTGAGTGTGATCGTTTGAAACAGGAGCTCGAACAAGTTAAAAACGAGTGTGAAGAGAATGCTGCAAGACATCAGGAGGTGAGACATTACAAATGCACGTGTGGCTCGTTTGTTTAATCTCTCCTCATTTTAGGAAACTGATGCGACCATAAAACAGTTGAGGTCAAAAGCTGAAAAGAAAATAGCGAAGATTAAAGCTGCTGCCGAAAAGGATGTCTCTTCTGTGAAAGCTGAGCTTCTTCTAGAGGTTCTTTATTTTACTTTTCTTCCTTACTCGCGACGATCTTCTACACGCCCACAGGTGGACCAACTTCGACGTGATGTATCAGAACGTGACCGTCGAATAGATGAACTTACATTGGAAAAAGCGCGCACAGAGCAGCAACTTATTGCTCAGCAACAGTTAGAAGAAGAACTAGAACAACGGCGATTGAAGGAAAAGGAAGTTAGTTAAGTGCATCTGAATATAATGATGTGGAATTTTGCTGCGGTTCTTGACTATGGTAAGTGTTGTAAAGGAAAGGATGGGTGCAGCTTGTTTGATGCCTAATTGCTAGTTGTAGATATTTTACAATGTTTTTTCTCTTGTTTGATTAACTTTTTTTTTGAAGATGAACGAATCTCGGAAGAGTATTGAAAGGCGGATCTTGGAACTAGAAGCGGGAAATCAACTGCTGGAGAAAAAGAATATCGAACTCAATGAATACAAGGAAAAGAGCGAAGCACAGGCTGAGGAAAGCGATAGGAATTTGAAAGAACTTCAGGAAAAGGTGGTTAATGCAGTAGTTGGACTTTTTACGGCGATCGCATTGTTTTGTGAACTAGAACTGGTACATCCAGAATGAGGATTTATCAGGTTTTTTAATTAGGTGCCTACAGATCACGGTGATCAATCACTGGACGCTGTTCTGATTTTCGCGCAAAGCGCGTTAAACAAACCCAATGATTTAACAGTTAACAATCCTCTCATCGGTTTATCTGTGATCAGTTCGACTAATGAACCTTCCAGTTTTTTCTGATTATCTTTTGTGGGCCCGCCCTCGACGGAGCCGTTCGAGGGCAGATGCTCAAACTGACCCCTCAGGCTGTGGAATCGGGCAGAAGTTTGGATGTGCTCGCACGATGGATAGCGTAGTTGAGCTATGACTCCGACGCTGAACTCACATACGAAGCATGGTAACAAGATATGTTTACATTGGACGCTCAAATGCTCGACGAGTCACCTAGAATTTGGCTCTTTCTTCACAAGCTGGATGCTGCAGCTTGTTGCAAATACTCCATTTATATTCTACTTGTCACAACGAGAAACTCGCAACACTCAAAGACTCTCCGGACCAGAACAGTCGTGATTCAAGCGCCGCTACGTCCGCATGTATCTATCCAGGGATCACAACTTTGACGTGTCAAACGTAATTGTGCTGGCTTCAATCCGGCAGGGTGCAAAGAAGATCCAGTGTCCAATATTCGTAAGTGGTCTGCGATGGAGCGATAACGCCTTTACTCGCGTAAAATTGCCCGACAAAAACGAAGCCAATCGGAGGTGTTCGTCGAGTCATTCACGGAGTAATGACTTGGCTCACTATCTGGAGCAGGACAAGAAGATGGTGGAAGATGGAACACCTGACGTACATGCAGTGAGGCGTTCGTTTACTAGCCGGACCCATCGCCGCTCTATAGAAACAATTGCCCACATCTGAAGAGGAAATACATCCACATGCTCATCGAAGCTGCCTCCAGTTCCGTGCTAATTCAGTGAGCAATGCATTTCGTCCGATTTTGCGCATATCGGCCACACAAATGCCCCGCCTTGCTACGGAGTAGGTTACAAGAAGAATTTTGTGACCTTATATTCTGTGACGGCGCTACGCGCCTTTATTATCAACGAGTCGACATCGGAATCGATGGGCAAACCGCACCTGCAGTCTACGCCGCCCGTCGCTACTGCGTCTAAAGGAGTTCGAAGCCAGTTCGTAGGACAACTAAATTAAGCCCATGTGCAGGGAGGTTTCACGTACTCAGGAGATACCTTCGGCCGTACTCAGCCTAATCTACTAGGCTATGGATTTCTGAAATGGGAATCCACAGCATCGTCGATCCTGCATATTCAGCCGCAGTCATTGTCAGCAACAACTGTTCAAGCGCTGATTGCATTGCGGAGAAGGTATAAGGTACTTATCCAAAAGTATTCACAAGCGACGTCGTTCAGTCGGACAGTACGAATTCTAAAAAAACCACTCATCGGCTCAAGGAGGATGCGAGACCAGTTTCTGCCTGAAACGACCGGTGCCGTATGCAGCTCTTCCAGTCATAAAGAAGGATTCTTAAGGACTCGGAGCAAATAGATTGGTTTCGAAGGCCAATTATTTGGAGCAGGCCGCACCTACAGTTATTGTGCGAAAGTCGAATGGATCACTGAGAATCTGCTCTCATTTTCCAAGGGGCTTTAACGATGCTTTGGATCTCCATCAGTATCCACTACCTTTCCCCGGAATTCTTCGATCCTTGCCGGCCGAAAATATTTCTCTCATATCGATTTCTTACCGTACGCATCTCTCCATGTCGAAATGTTTTCAACAATCGAAGCAGTCGTTGACTATTAACACCTATCGGAGACCATCAGTACAACAGGCCACCCTTCGGCTCAGTACACGTGGATGACGTCATAGTTGTGGACCACAGAAGAGAAAGCAGGAGAAACCTCTACGCCGCTTTCAGATTGCTGTCAGCGGACTCTATTCGGGCATGGAAAAATGCCAGTTTGCAAAATAAAAATTGAAGCAGTCACCAAGATGCCATACTCTAAGGACATCTCACAACTTCATTTCCTTTTAGGACTTTTGAGCTACTCCTATGGTTTCGTAAAATAAATGCAATGTCCCTCACGACGCTCTCTCAATGAAGTTGTGAAACTTGATTGGACGAAGAAATGCAAAGCCGCTGATGCATCAAATTACGGATTGGGTGTAGTGGCCTCACACTGTTATAAAGACGGATCTGACAAGGCAGTCGCACATGCTCACTACTGCCATGTGGAAGGGATTACAGCCAAGTTGAAAAAGAAGCAGATGCGCCTATATTCACCGTGAGGAGATTCCACAGGGTGCTTCATGGACGCAATTTCACGCCTTCAATTACGACAAGCCCCTGCTTGTATTAGACTCAAGAGGGGAAATACTAATCTACACTACAAATCGATTATGTAATGGGCAACAACTTTTCCGGCACACTGTTTCAATATACAGTTGACAGGAGCTTCAGACAAGCAGATGACACTCATGCCCTATTACAACGCACACGGAAGAAGGAGTTATCGCCACCATTTCTGTGGATAAAGACATCAAACACACTTCCGCCAATGCAGCTCAAGCACTACCGGTCACCGCGGATAAAGTCAGGAAACGGAATGTTGAGGATCATATCCTCCAGCAAGGCAACAGCTACCTCGGTGGAGTATGGTGGACAAAAATTACGATTCGGAAATTGCTCTGTTTCTAGAATTCGGACACTCATCGGTCGATGGATGCCTATTAACGACCGATCAAGCAAGAACTTGCAATCACTTGCTCTTCGGCAGTTAGACAACGTTTTCAGAAACGGACGCATGATTCAGAAAATTTTGCGCAAATCACGGAAGTCAGTGTGTCTCTTCCCCGCCATTTCATTCACAATTCTATGGACAAGCGGAGGGATTCGTTTGATAGAGCTCTGTCGACATTGAAAGTGAATGGAACGCGCAGAAATTTTGCAGAACTCTCGACTGACGTTTCTCTTTTACTCAAATCCGACGAAAACAAATCTCCGACAGAAGTTGTTGGAAGAAAACTCCCTCTCTTCAAGCCAACCATACAGCGGAAATCAGGGCGAATCATTCAATGGAATAACAATTCATTGAGCATCGTGGCACCCTGAATTACCTTTTCGACACAAGAGACATATGTACCACTGGCACGTTAGTACAATGGAAATCGGGAACAGTGGAGTGATGATAAAGACCTGCGTGTTGGGCGAGTACTCTACAGAGTACTTTTCCAACTCACAGGTCTACTTCATCACTTCTGTAATACACTTCTGTATTCGTCATAGCAACCTGCAACTGCCCTATTACGATTACGATGATTTCAATCAACTACCTTATCACCAGAACCAGCACAGCATGTTGAGTAAGCAAACCAATGATAAAAGCAATGACTACCAGCCACGACGATCGACATGCACACGACGGCCAACGACCCTTCTTCGAGTTAGTCCGCCTCAGGAGACCTCTTTAATTATGACCTGAAAATATCACCACCTCTTTAATTATGACCTGAAAATATCACCACCCTTTTCATGAAGAAATTACACAAAACAGTTCCCTTGAAAAGGGTGGTGTTAGTTATCCATAGATTACTGAGATAACTAGGCGGTCATCTGACTTCCGTGCCTAAACCAAGTACATAAACCCAGAAATCTTTTAGTTTCCAGTTTCCTCATCTATTCGTCTGTAGTCGGTTCGACTATTATACCTTCCTAATACTTTCTTGCAAGGGAAGAGTAGTAGGTCGCGGTGAGCATTTAAGGTGAGATGTATACCGTCGTAAGGCTTCCAAACGCTGATCTCAAATCTGTGTTCCAAATCTGCTAATATTCTGGGAACAAAGTTACAGATCCTTTTTCTCCAGATGCCATGTCACTGCCACACCACCACCCAGCACTAGTCTAACGTGCAGCGATAGCGCAGTTGGGAGGACAGTGGACTGGTAGGTGTGACCAGAAGTTCGCGTCCTTGGTGCGCACCGTATAGAGTACCCACAGTACTCCTTCATTTTCAGGGAACCCCATAACTGCTTATACAAAGAATTTTTTTATTGCCTGCACAGACCGAACAAGAATACATATGCATCCTTCTACTGCGAGCAATCAAATGAGGCTACGGATTTCGGCAGAAACTCAGGCTGGGTTGAGTTAAAAGGCTTAGTGCATGTATAGGTATGAGAATCCAACACAGAGTGTTTTAAACAGAAAGTTTCTCACCAACGTATGAAAGAAAAGTTCACATACTCGTACTCTCATAATTCCCGTCTAGTTGAGATGATGAACATATTGCACAGGAACTTCAAATTCTTCCGGGTCTCTGTCCAGGTACCCTTCTGTTAACCATGAATTAGAACGAAATTTTCCAAATCTAGGTGCGCTCAGCAGGCACACTAGTGAGATAAAGTGAATCATGGAATTGTGGTTGCTAATGTGGAAAGAGACGGTACGCTCATACATGGCTTCGAACGGCAAAATCGAGATCGAGAAGCTCAATTTCAGTAGTTGTGCCAGGTAGAATGTTGAGCCAGTTGGCAAAGCACCCTGAATTGCTTCATGGTCCACAACCGAACACCATGGATCGACAACCAGTAGGGATGAAGGCAAATCTGTTGATCGAACACCGATCTAACCCAATCCCGCCTGATTTTCTGCCGAAATTCGTAGCACTCATTTGAGTGCCCGAAGTAGAAGGGCGCATGTGTATTCTTATTCGGTGCAGACAATGAAAAATTTATTTGTATAAGCCTCCTTGTGAGACTTTCGCATCGCGTACTGCGGCTTCGCATCGCGTACTGCGGCGATATAACAGCGGTTAACAAATATCAAGTCAAAAAAGATCAAAACAGTTCGCCTTTGCCTTTCGAAGAGGCTTGGGCGCGACGCGACCGCGTCGAAATGTCCCGTCTGCCTCCCTTCCCCCTCCTAGCACTACCTCGGCCGGCACGCCGGCACGCCGGCCGGCGAAAGCAGCCACAGACGTAACATTTTAACCTTAAGCACGTGTTTCTTTAACTAGTGACCCAATCATTTTTCGATATTTTCAGATTAGAACTCTAGAAGGCGTGAACGAGGAGGGTTTTCGAAAAGCGGCTGTCAAACAAGATACCGATCATAAGAAGGCGAGTGAAAGAAATGAGATTTGACACTCACCTCTTGAAACTTGTTTTCGCTTTTAGGCCGTACGCGAACTGCAAAGAGAGGTGAGACAACTCTACGTGGAATTGAATGAGAAGACTGATGCATTAGATGTCGCACGGATTCGGATATCTGAATTGGAATCGAATCCTTCAAAGTCGTGCGAAGAGGCTGCAGTTCAAAGGCAGATTCACGAAGATAACGTTTCTCCAGATTATGGGGTAGGAGAAGAGATTTTTTTCACTTTATATCGTTCTTTTTCACAGATTTCGGAATTCTCTTTGAAAAGAATAAGGACATTGTTTTGGTTGGTGCGATGTACTCGTTATGTTATACGTGGTGAGAAGTGGTAAAACATCCCTGAAACAACAATATTTAGGCTTCTGAAAACAGTAAGTATCTCTATTATTGCAAGGTTTGCAAGCGTTATAAGTCAAAAGGTGTTTAACTCTTTTCATGTTTTCATTTCGAAGCGCCATTCGTAAAGTTGGTGTTTATTAATAGGACAGCTTTCACGCGCAAACCAAGAAAAGAGTAAAAATATGTCATGAACTATAAATTCCGTAATCGACAGAGCATTTCTTCGCTGAAAAAATCGACCCGAACCATGAGGAATGTGCTGCACGAATACCCATCTACACAAATCTGTAGGTGCGTCTCGGGATCGAAATATAGTTCAACCGTCAGCCTTTTGCATATGTATCTCAACTGACGATGCTAACAGAAATTATTAGAAAGTACCTGAGGCAAGGTGGGAACAGTAATGGTGGGTCGCAGGATTGCGCCATAGGGGGCGGGGTTTTGTCAATTTGGCCCAGGGCGTACTTATTGTAGATGGGAGGACCGGACCCAACCCATAGAAAGCGGGGTGTAAATGGCTCTGGGGCGCTTAAACTTGGTAGGAAGACAGGAGAAGGTATGCGAAAATTATGGTGAGGAGTAGGACCTGACTCCGCCCACTGGGGGGTGGGGGTTTGTGAAATAAATGTCTAAGCCAAAATCCGTAATTCCTGATCCCGTGGATTTGTAGAGCAAAATGAATAAGAGTATAGGGGCAGGATGGGAACACTGACGATAGAGGAGGCCTTACCAAGGAGGGGTGGTCTACTTATCTTGAAACCTTGAATGGAGACCCAGATGAATCGATAGAGTTTTGAATGCTGTTTACGAAACTGGAAATTAAAACTGCAAAATGGTTCTCCTTATAAAGTTATGGGGGTCCGAATTTTGCTCGACAGTAGTATCAATTTGATATGCGAACTCGTCGCTTACATATCAAGTGCCTACTTGGCCTAGTGGTAGAGCCTCGCTTCATGGGCGTAAGATGAGGATTGCTCCCGGCCATTGTCCGCATTTTTGCAAAGTGTTTTTTCGTTTCATTGAAGGCTCCCTAAACGTTTTGTGACATTTCTGCAACGAACACCTCACTTCTGCTTTTATTTTCTCTCGTCGCCCTTATTCAAGGAAAGTGGTTCTGCACCTTAATAGTACGACTTTTTTATTTTAAAATTCAAGGAACATTCCACAGAAATTTAATAGAGATGTGTAAGATGCCTGCAAGGAACTCGACACTGATGGAAAAACTTTGAAAAAAATGCGTGAAACACACATGTTGCCCACAAAGTGCACACCTTGTACATGCTGATTCTCTACATCCGGTGACAAAACAGTCAATCGTCTCAAGACTAAACGAATACTCAGCCGGTGTGAAGCAGGAACCTGGGNATGCCTGCAAGGAACTCGACACTGATGGAAAAACTTTGAAAAAATGCGTGAAACACACATGTTGCCCACAAAGTGCACACCTTGTACATGCTGATTCTCTACATCCGGTGACAAAACAGTCAATCGTCTCAAGACTAAACGAATACTCAGCCGGTGTGAAGCAGGAACCTGGGTATTCATCAATATACTCAGCCTGGGGGTGTGGTGCGATTCACGCGTCAATATAATGAGGTCATCGGACAAAAAGCGCTAAAACGTCAGCCTACCATCTAACGGAAGAAATAAGAAGTTATAAATAGAATAAGTAAGAAAATGACCAACTATGCACGTTTACAGAAGCATTGCGTTTTCTAGAATCAAAAAATTTGAAGTTATTCTTATTTTGAACGTTTGACAAGTAAATTGTTGACCTATGAGGTGAATTTCTAATCTCGAAGGGACTTCACTGCCATAGTGAAGAAATTTGCTCTAATTCTTGGTGAAGCCGTGGACTACTGCAAATTTATTTGGTCCATCTCAACAGAAAGGTACTGAAAAGATGCTGCGTGCGCGAAGAGCTCTAATGGGGTCACGCGTGAATCGCGCGCCCCCCCTAAGCCTGGTGCCAAGAGTACCAAGAGCATGTCAAAAAATTAGAAAAACGTGATGCATTAAACATTCGATAGGTGCGCATGCATAAGTTGCGCAGTTTGTGAACAACATGTGTGTTTCACGTATTTTTTCAAAGTTTCTCCGTTGGTGTTGAGTTCCTTGCAGGCATCTTACACGTCTCTAGTAACTTTCTATTGAGTGTTCATTGAATTTTAAAATAAAAAAGCCTTACTATTAAGGTGCAGAAGCACTTTCCTTAAATAAGGGCGACGAGAGGAAATGAGAGCAGAAATGTGGTGTTCGTTGAAAATGAAAAAAAAACGTTGAAAATGTCACAAAACGTTTAGGAAGTCTTTGGAGAAATGAAAAAACAATTCGCAAAATGCGGACAATGGCCGGGAGCAAACCCTAACCTTACGCTCATAAAGCGAGGCCACCACCACTAAGCCACATGGGCACTTTATATGTAAGCGACGAGTTCGCATGTCCAATTGATACTACTGTCGAGCAAAATTGGGCCCCACAACTTTATAAGGAGAACCATTTTGCAGTTTTAATTTCCAGTTTCATAAACAGCATTCAAAACTCTGTCGATTCATCTGGGTCTCCATTCAAAGTTCCAAGATAAGTAGACAACCCCTCCCTGATTAGAGAACAAGATCCAATCACAAATTGAATCCTAGCGCCTTTGCTATTTATGATCTGGCTTTGATTCTTTGATATGTTTCATTCGACAGGAAGGGTAAGCGCACTGATAGGGACAGATTATGAAATTTGGCTCACTTCTTGCTTACGACCGCTCCCTAGCGAAGTTTGCGATTCACTGAAGGATCAGTTCATCGGTTTCTCTCTGCTTCGATATCATTCATGGCAAAACTTATCCGACCGCTAACAATCATGGATTTTCATTTAATGATGTATCCGTAGAGAAAAGGAGCTACATTTATGAAGACATTTGATGGTGGTATTACTGTCTCGACAACAATTGTGAGTACCATTCAAGGCTTTGAATGCCTACCAGTTAGATGTTCAATGGGTCATTATTTTTAACATCAACAGCGACAGATCGAGACAGTCAGAAAGATCTAATCAAAGGCATAGGCATCGGTACATTTTGAATATCGTTTGCATGCCCTCTTGTTCCTCTATCGAACTTTGTGTTCCGAAAAGTATCATTCGTTGCAGAGAGAAGTGTGCTGTTTGCCGTTTCTCACAACTCTATCATAAGAAAGAGGGAAGCCCGGCGTTAGTCGGGAGGTCCAGTAGTCTCTATACATAAGACGGTAATTTTGTGTGTCTGTTTGTATGCCCGTTTGTGCGTCCTTCCGAAAGTCACGTAGGCACGACGAAGAGTGCGATTGTCACGTGAGCGCGGTGAGGAAACAGTTATGAAATGGGAATTCAACCGAAACTGTTCACATTGGTCCTCTAACAAGTCGTAGTGGGCATGTGGTGCACGCATTAGCGTGCGTAGCGCAACTGGTATATTGTAAAGCGCTAACTTTGCGTGTCCGTTTGTATGTCGGTTTGTCGGTCTGCCCACGAAAAATCACGTAGGTGCAATGAAGAGCGTGAAATGTTACGTAGGCGCCATGAGGAGTGAAGTAGGACGTCTGTTGGTATTGTTTACACCAGTGTCGAAGTACTGCCATTACAGTACAGTAGAGATCACAATTTGAATCATCCACCTCACTTCATATTACTCACTTCACTCCGCAGTGCTCACTTTACTCCATTAGCCTACCCACAAAGTGACTGCTTTTTATATAAGAAGAATAAGTTTTCCATATCACCACCTTTATCATAATCACAAAGTCCCGGACGGACAGACCGACAAACCGACATACCGACATACCGACATACCGACATACAGACAAACCGACATACCGACAAACCGACAAACCAAGTTACTGCTTTATATATAAGAAGGATTGATCCCTAACAAATCTTAGATAGGTGATTGCGGACATGTGATATACACATTAGCATGAATAGTCCAATTGGTGTACAACATAATGTGGCAGTGCCTTACCACAGCACATGTGAAAACTGGTTCACAAACTTTCACTTCAATTTTCAACTTACGTGTTTTTTTCACTTCTAGGTGACCTGACTAGTAGGCTGCTGATCTTTTGATGGCAATGTCCACAGCTGACACTCATGTAATCTTACGAGAAGCTGCTGAGAAGACCGACGCATCCATGGAAGGGTTTACTGTTGAAAAAGTCAGATGTGAAGCCTTCACGAGGACTAAAGGCAATTCACTCGACGCAGTAACTTGTAATTGCGACTTGCACTTCAAACGTAATGTAGACCGCCCATATTCAAAACAAATATCGGCTGCTGGATGATCCTCGGAATTCTCGATAATGTCTGTTCCAAACAATACCGGGTCAGCCCGGATGAACCTGCTGAAAGGAGCGCTAGAGTTGATCTTCAACAAAAAAAGATCAGGTCACCAGCTTAGTGGAGTTACAATAAAGTGAGGTAGTCTGATGTGCTTTCAAAAGGCAGCATGATAACTTAGATTTCTACTTTTTAGGAAACTTAACCAACGGGAAAGCTCTCTAAATAGACCCAGTTCCAAAGGAATAGTGGTGAATCGAGTCAATGCTTATATTTTTGGTGACTTGGCAAAAATACTGAAGCTCAATTGGAAAAACAATTCCGCATCCACCATATGTGGCCCTGACCTCGCGTCATCTTATCACTACGTATTTCGGCCAGTGCAGCACTCCTTGAATGAGCAAACTTTTGCCAAGTTGAGGATATCAAATCTTATGTGGTCCAGCTCTTTTCGAGAAAATTAGAAGTTGGAAAATCTTAATTTCCGAACGAAACTTCCGATTTTATAATAATACCATAATTAGTCTCTGCAGCATGTTATTTCGATTCTAGTGCTTACTTTCATTTTTGCCGTAAAGCAAATTCGTACGGATAGTTAGTAGTTGACTAGTTTTGACATGTACCATAAATGTTGGCCGCGGTCTTCACATCTGAGACACCTCTTCCCAATTTTAGCTGGTTTTGTCCTCTTAAGGTTCGGCCTTTAGGAACCAGACAGATTTGAGACCCGTATTTGTTTCATTGTTTAGTTTCATCGTGTATACGAATACCGGTTGGATACTGGCCCAGCTTAATGACCTGATCACTGCCCATGGCTCTTCTCAGTTGGTAGAAAACTTGGGATGTTCGATGCGTTGGAGAGCTAGTAAACGCCTCACGAATGGAGCGCTTTCCAGTGTCCTGATGTGGTATCGCCTTTCATCAGTGCTTATCACTGTAGAAGGCACATTTTATCATGAGCATCTATAAATTCTTCACTGTTCTCATCACAATTCAGTCTGTTTTGCCTCATAATATATCGGGACGGATCGGTTGCTATCACTGTTTCACCCAACCATCTACGATCCGATCGCAGTACACGGTAATACTAACGTGCTAACATGAAAAGCGTGAAGTTTCCATTGTCCATTGCACTCTAAGGCCCCGTGTCTCCCCTAATCGTTACTATAACTTACTGTCACCATTTGAGATCCCATCTTGCTATTCTTGACCTATTGTAAAAACAGCACTCAACTAATCAATAGGTAAGGCTGGAAGAGACAAGTTTTCTCTACTTCTTTCGTTTTGCTGTCCCCAGTTAGTTGTTATCATTTTCTGTCTTCAACTGTTTACAGTCAGGATACACCTAAAGTATTATAAAATAGCCATTCGATGAGGAAAGGCTGTTAATAAGAAAAGCGGTCCGTTATCAGCCCTTTTCATTGCTGCCACGCAGCTTTCCCTTCACCGGTGTTCGTACCCCATCACATTCATCTCACTTCCAGATCATGTTTCTGATCCCAGAGCAACGGGAATCATGAATTTTCGGGGACCTACACATATTTAGCAATAAATTCGAATCCGATTTTGTACTAACCTATGCACTCAGTTTTGAAATATGATCCTTCCAATGAGGATTTTCAAAAAATTCTTGTTTTTGGGTTTATGTGTGTGACTCGAATAAGTGGTTCGGTGGTCTGTGAAACGTCATGGGTTCCCAAAGGAAAAGCACTTTCAGCATTTGTCGCCTACGAACGGATGCCGCCTAAAGTCACCAAATGAAAGCCATGCGCTGAATTCCTTCCCGAGCTTTAGAGGGCCCCTGTTCTAGGAACGTTCATTGCTTCCGAGGTTCAGCTTGACACGGCTGACCATACCGACACGATAGAGGGTCCTTAGTTCATTTTCTTGTCACATCTTGACTGTGAATGTGTCCCGTTTGGATTTATAGCTGATTTTTCCACCAAGAATTGTCTGTCCGTTTCTTGTACTTCTACAGTATGGTTCTTCGCCAAAAAGCTCTTGTAGATTTCTAAAGTTTTGGTTTTGTCTCTCGTTACCTTAACCCTTTTTCCAGTCTTTCCACTTTGTGCACTCCACTAATGAAAGTTCTCTTTATTCAAGCATGAAGAGGAGTTGGAGTCTATGCGGCGCAAATTGAAAGAATGTCACAGTGAAATTGACAGGTTACAAGAAACAAATACACATCTTCAAAGACTGGTGGAGCACCCAAACCAGGAACCTGTAAGTTTATGTCCGTAGGTAAATCTTTCCCTTTGAAAATATAAAAACTTTGCTTCAGAACTCCCCAGCAGTCGTCGGCGTGAAACGGAGCAGTCTGTACGACGGCATGGGATTCGCTGATCCAGCTGAAGCAGAAGTGAGATGGACTATATTTCGCAATGAATTTCCGCAAGAACATCAATTACTCAAATGTATTCGCATGTTTGAACTCAATGTTACTGCTTAACAAATATTTTAGTACTTGAAGAATGTTCTCTATCGCTATATGTATTCGAGGGAGAACCTTGGTAAAGAAGCAGTGGTAAGTTTCATTTAACAATTTTTCCTCTGCTATTCGGCCATTTTCTGTTACATTAACTGCATTAACTTGTGTCTATCCTGCTCGCCTTTTCTTGCTTTTCTAAATTGTCACAACTTTTTTTTTATTCTTCTTACTCGTTGTTAGTGTACAACTGAATGTCTATTCCCTAATGATATAGCACATTACTTTTCCGTGGTGCCTATTTCACAATAACTATCAACCAGCTGATTTTCAGACGCTGGCCCGAGTAATTGGCACGGTGGCCAGATTTTCGAAATCAGAGATGGATAATGTCGTAACGAAAGAAGAGTCTCGAGTGGCCGGCTGGGTCGGGGGAACGGTCTCACATGTGCTCACTGGGCGCTAATCACTTTCTCTTCATCGATTTTTTTTCACTCATCGGCGTTAGCCAGCTACTGCTAACAATTGGTTCAGGCTTTTGGATCCTTTTTCCGAATGGATTGTTCTAACCCTTCTCTTTCGTTACGCATACAGGGAGTCTCGAAATAGTCTTGATAATCAAATTTCCGACAAATTCTGTCGCGTTTAACAAGAAGCTACTTAGATCTTACAACTTTTGTCATGGTATCATTCGCACGTTAGCTGCACAAGTGGGTTTTCTTGCAACATGCACAGCTATTGAAGTGAGACCCCCAATATCTTCAGAAGGTGGAGGCTCGTTCAATGTCACTTGCAGTCATTTGCATGCAAGAGGCGGAAGGGCATAGTAAAATTCTTCGAGATTTTACTGACTGCTCAGAGGGCTGTTGAATCGCACATAGAAGCAAAAGCAATCAAAGACAAGCTGGGAAATAGTAGAAACGCTGGTGTTTCTAAAGATTGGACTTTATAAATGGTTCCTTCGTGAGTCGTCTGGGTGACTCATGAAAAGGAATGCAACTGAGCAGGACCTAGCGAAGTTTTAGATGTGGCAGGTTTTCGAGCAGAGGCTTCGTTGCCACAACTATCGTGTGCAGAAATACCACTTCATTCCCTTATTAACAGACATTGTGGGGTTCGAAAATACGGAAGGTTGCTAACTAACTCAAGTGGAGACACGCACATCTTCATCTTTTTCTCAGACAAGAGAATATTTCACGAAAAAGGCAGTTCACAACAAATAAAGCGATGACTTTCTGGATGCATACATCTCTGTTGCTATCTCTCTCGAAGTTATTATACGTTTACCAAAAAGATGTTTGTTGAGGGAGCCAATGGTGAGACGCTGTTGGTTTTGTCGGTATCAGCAAAGAAACTGTCAAAAAGGTGTACTTAGACAGCATACGTCTAGATACTGAAGCACTGATCCGACTCCGCTTCCTAAAACAGCCCGAGGTTCTTCGAGAAGAACGGTACTGAAGTCCACAGAGCCATGCTTGGTCAAGAGGGTGTCCAATTTCATTAGTTTGATGGAGTGACCATTTTTCTCCGTGGACTCGAGCCATTTGGCTCTTCCGTATGGTCCCTGGTTAGAAAGGGACCTGCCGACTCTGTAATCACTGTTTACATTCCTTGAAAGCAAGAGTCAATAACGGCTGGGAGGAAATGAAGCTGCGTGCAAAATGCGAGGAGTTCGAGGATAGGCTCTGGGCCTCCATTCCTGTCAATGGGGATATTTCGAGGGGTTCTCGTAGTTTACTGTTGCACAAAAGTAAGCGAACGAGTATACAAATCTCCTTCTTTTCATTGGGTAGACGCTAATTTTGGGACAACCTGTATATATAATATGTATATACATAAAAATAAATTTCTATTTATATATTTATATAAAATATCTTTTGGGTAGAATGTAACGAAAGACGTTTAACCTCTTATGAAATGCATTCATTATACGAGCATTATGGTGCGTAGGCGATGAAGAGACACCCTAACCAATGCTGGAACGAGTAGCATTGGCATTTTGTCAGTAATCAATGAGTAACGTTTCTTCTCTGCAACTGGGATCTTCCCATCCGTTTTTGCATATTTTTTTCATACTTGTATAATACCATGAAATGGAACTACGAAAGGTGCTGTTCGCGAATGTTGGAGAAAAAAAAAGCTTGGAAGATGACTAGTCTCACCGATAACTGGCAAAATGACAGAAATGCTATGGCGAGGAAAACAGGTTAACGACCATTAGAGGTCCTCGCACACAGTTGCGATGTTGCCTTCTGTCCCACATTCGAAACGGATTTTCAGCGTTGTACCCGCTTGTGGGCTTTCTTTCTTGGTTAAGAGTCGACTTAAGAAGAAATCACTTATCAAATGCCTTCTCATTCTTTTATTTTCGTTTGTACATTTCCATTCATTTTAGGTTATTTGATCTAACATTGGTAACGACATCGGTGTTATGGTTGTAATGTATAGTCTTAGGCATGTTTTATGCATAGTAGTTATTGAACCTATCAAGACGACTTATTCTGTTTTCAATGTAAGATGACGGAAGCAGTGGGGTCTTCCCGAAGTTCGGATTGCAGATGATGATTTCAGTAAACGTTTGCATATTTTGTTTCGAAAGTGTCGATCTGATAGCTTTTTTACGCTATAAGCTGGTTTGGCGGAACAGGGTAACAGGAGATGTGAACTGCTGGCCAAACGCACATACGGGGCAAACACACACACCACAAATGGACACAAATGCACAGCGCTCAACCTTGTATTCCTACCGAATAGGAACGCTCCAGGTCGAAGGGGACAAGAGCAATGATTTCCGGTGACACAAACCATCGACACATACTGGCACAAACTGACACACACACGCGCAAAACATATATTCTAACTTGAGCTCCGGCCATTTCAAAGCCTTTCTCATCTGTCATAAACACTTGACCTCCCTTTCTTTTCTCGCTTCTACTCTCTTTCCCATTTCTAAAACTTTTTTTCGATAGGAATATACAGGGTGCGCTATATGGTAACAATTTTTTGGACGTCCGTAAATTTCTTTGGTTTGAGGGCTCCTCCAAATCTGTCCCATCCCTCAGGTTTATGACATACCTAAGCCCACATATCTACTTTGATGCTCTCAATTCGTCAGATTTCGAAAAACGGTATAGTCATCCAACATCCACCAGCCGTTCCGTCTGTGGGCGCATTTGATGAGTTCTTTTTAGGATCGCTCCTCGTCTCAACATTTCTCACATGACAGTCTCTTGAAACGCGATGCGTAGACAGGACAACGACAAACCTCAAAACGGTCGTTCTGTCTCACCTACGACCTCTTTTCCGAATAGAATTGCTTTGGAGGAAGTGCGCTGCGGAACCTGCAGAAACGCCAGAAAAATATGTGCAGATTTGTTTGTATGTTCTACTCCGATGAGAAGAGTCTACCCCCAGTGAATACGGTTGTATACAGATAGATTTCGAAAGACTTATAAGCTTCTTGACGAGAAGAAGTTGGAGAGGAAAAGAAATGCCGAGCGCTACTTGCGCGCGGCATGCGCTCCGACAGACTTTTCTGACTAAAGGGTGTTCAGCATTGGAGAAATGTTGAGTTCTCAGAGTATACGTATGTATATTTCACACTACAAGTGCTGAAGCCGCACAGAAGAGTCGGATCACCTCTCAGAGCCATTTCCCCTCTTTTGTGATGGTTTAGGCTAGAATCTCTACCAGCAGAGCGATACCGCAAATTTGGTCGAGAAAAGTACAAAACTTAAGCCGAACCTCTTTAAGGAAGGGTTTTCCTTGAAGGATGCAGCTGAGGGTCGGAGTTTTTTTATTGGTACGATTTGAAAACTGCGACGCACTTGCTCACGAATAGGCAAAGATCAAGGCAATGTTAGGCCAATATTTTTGTTACAATATTTATGACGCACCCTGTTGTTTTTAACTTGGACCCCGCTCAATTCGACACCCCATCTCACCGACTGTATAATTCTGCCTCTCTTGCTTTGCTGGCTTCCATTCACCTTTTCCCAACCTCTAGAAAGGTTTTAATTAGATGTATAAGTTTTTCGTCTCGTTGCGAAATTCATCCCGCCTAACAATCTGACACCCCTTCCTTAGCTTCTACTCATCTCTTCCCGAGCTCGGGAGTGTTTGTTAGCAGGGATATAGATTTTAGATTTTTAGATTTTTGATCTGAGCAAACTCTTGTTCATTTCGCCTGCCATGAAGGTCTAACATCTCTTTCTTTGCGACCTTCTACTCCCTTTCCCTGCCTTTAGGACGTTTTTAAGCGAGAATACATTCCTCTACTTCACAGGCCTCCACTCTTTTTTTTCTTAGTGTAACTTTTCTAGCAGGAAAGATTTTTGATCCAAGGTATCGCCGCCCTTTCCTCAATAGCTTCTACTTATTTTTTACCATCCTTAAATGTTTCGAGATTAGAGATTTCCCACCAGAGTTCCGCCTATTTTAGAACCGATCTCGCTCACCACGAAGATTTGACCTAATTCATCTGTTCGCCTCTACTCGTTTTACCCAGACCAGCTTGAAACATTTGCATTCCTAGAAGCATAACTCTTGCTTCACTCAGTAGTGGCAGAGGATCGGGCAGGTAAGCGAGCACAGTCAGACTACTCGACGCACCAAACTTATTCCATATGTGTTACTGTGTTATTATGGAAGAGATTTCTCTGCTATGTTCCACTCACTTTTGGAAAACTTTTCAGAATTTGACCTTCGAAGTTGAATAAAAATTCGGTAGTGGGTACCTTTCATTCGAGTGTACACCCGGCCCACAATGAGGAGCATGCTTAGTACGCTTGAGATATTAGGTGTTTCAGAAAGTTCTGTCGTTTCGGATGGCCTACTTTGAGACGCTCTTTTCTGAGCTATTTTCCTTTGCTCTGCTATTATTCAGTACACCATTCGAAAGCGCTTCTGAGTGTTGCATAAGCTTCGTCTCATAGTCTTTGCAAAAGCTTGGAAAAAACATGGACAAACGACAAGTTCGCACCATACTCCTTTTCCAATTCAAACTAGGCAGGAATGCAGCGGACACGGCTCGCAATATCAACATAGCGTTTGGCTCTGGAGCAACAAATGTACGTACTGCACAGCGATGGTTCGAGTAGTTCCGTATTGACGACGAAAGTCTCGAAGACGGTGATGGTAGTAGTTTGGTGGTCAGCGGCTGGTTTAATTCATCATAGCTTTTTGGATCCGGGCGAAACTATCACAGCTGAAAGATACTGCCAGCATATTGACGAAATGCACCAGAAGCTGCAGCTTATGAGCCCTGGATTGGTGAACAGGAAGGGGCCGATCCTTCTCCACCACAGCGCGTGCTCCCATGTCACACAGACCACCCTGAAGAAATTGAACGAGCTTGGCTATAAAACTCTGCCACGCCCACCGTANTTTTTGGATCCGGGCGAAACTATCACAGCTGAAAGATACTGCCAGCATATTGACGAAATGCACCAGAAGCTGCAGCTTATGAGCCCTGGATTGGTGAACAGGAAGGGGCCGATCCTTCTCCACCACAGCGCGTGCTCCCATGTCACACAGACCACCCTGAAGAAATTGAACGAGCTTGGCTATAAAACTCTGCCACGCCCACCGTACTCAACTAACCTCGCTCCAATCTACCACTTTTTTAAGCATCTCGACAACTACCTCCGAGAGAAACGCTTGAACAATCGACACGATGTCAATCGACCTTTCTCGAATTCATCGCTTCTAGATCTTCGGAGTTCTATGCAACCAGGATAGGCAAGCTCGCTACTCGTTGGCAAAAGTGTGTATAATAATGGTTTTTATTTCGATTGATAAAGTTTTGTTTGAGCCGAGATATGTGCATTGAAAGTTGAGCGTTGAAAAACGACAGAACTTTCTGAAACACCTTACACATTAGACACATTTTTGGCATGATTCGAAGGTAAAATTACAGAACAATACTCACCCAATCCAATTATTACAATTAGACCATAGTGCTCAGGCTGGCTTGTGAGTGCCCGACTCATCTCATCTGAGCTTGTAGACATTGACATGTGATCGGCTAATCGACGCAAGTCATTGTATAAGTCACGTAAGCATTCAAACGCCATTACTATTCTGAAAGCAAATTGCTTGCGAGAGCGCATCCTAAAAACGCATCCTAATGATAGCAAGAAACTATGTTCTATTCTTTTGGTCGATTCAACTTTGCGAAAACAACATTCAGAATTTGAGGTCGCGCCTGACAACTTCATAACTTTTACGTCGTAACTTCATAACGACCCACCAGAAATTACGGTTCTTGTGCGTAAAGGAGACCATTATTAGGACAAGATCCCGTCATTGATGCTCAGCCACGTCCGCTTCAACATGGGGCACGACGAGGAGGAGCGGTTTGGTATTCGTGGCTTACATTCTGAAAATAACCTAAATACGGTGCGGTTTCTCATAAAGAAAGATTGGATTAGTGGTAAAGTGACACCTTATGGCGCGAGATTGCGGATCGGAATCTTATCGGAATACACCCCTGAGGAATCTTCCCTCTCCCTCTCTGAGTTTAAGCAGAGATTCCATGTCCTTGACTCAGAATCGTTTCTATACAACACACAAAGCTAGCGCTCCATCCTTCTCTGCGCTGGCACTTTCCGATCCATTTCCCTTTTCACCTTTCCCTCTTCCGTGTTAACACGATTCTGAGTAATTAGCGCGCATTGCCTTGATGGCTCGAGATTGCGTTGCAATGTTATTGTGATATCCATTGGTTTGAATCACCTACCCACGCTTGGGATGTAGCTTGGAGCGCTCCACTGAGAAACGAATAAATACATCAGAAAATTATGTGTATATGCACATAAACAATGAGAAGTAAAGTTAGTATGAAGAGATTGGAGACATGCCTGAAGAATAGATTTGCTTACGAAAGGGCTTGCATGACAAACGAAAACCGTAAATTTCCAGGTCTGAAAAAAACAAGTAAAAACTGAATACACTACAAGGATCTGTAAAATATAATAGAACCAGTTGGGCAATGCATACTTATGCATGCATTCAACGTCCACGACCGCCCATAGGCTTAAAACTTCTGCAGGTACTTTATCAGGTGATATCGAATTTCCGTACAAACAGACAGACGGACAGACAGACGCGAGCGCTTTATATATAGTAAGGATATTTCAAAAAAGCCTCAGCTTTTTAAAAAAACAAACTTATAGAATAACAAATCCGAGTATAGATGAAACAGTCGTGGAATGCATAGTTCTCTCAGAGATAAACAATCATTTCAGTTATGAACTGAACAGCCCTCGAACGTGCTGAAGCAAGACCGCTCTCTTCGGGCGAACGTCCGTTGCGCGTGTCCGTCGAAAGTGGGTCACCCCGCCCACTTCGCGCGCGGCGTACTCCACTGAGGTCGGTTGCGTGACTACTTGAACTTTCTCTACGTCCCTGACGGCAAGAAGCTAGAGCGCAGAGAAAAACACCCCGGTTGAAGTCTACGGCGGTGGTGGTGGGAATCCTATTGGACAGGCGAGCACAACACTCAAAGAACACATCAAACGGGAGTGCGCCAGACGAGGGCAGAAAAATGACGCATCCGGCAAATTTAAAGGAACCGAGTTCAAGTAGTCCGTAGGCCACTGAGGACTTGAGATGTCATTACAGTACCATCAAGTGTGAGTGGAGCGAACGATTTGCATTTGTCTACGTTATGTTCTCTTTGGCTGACTACCGTGGAGGAAGCACAAATCGTATGCCCCGCTTAAAGCTGCGACGTCTGTCAAGTATCGCGGGCCGACCCGCCGCATGCGACGGCTGCGACGTGGCCTAGTTTCGACGGACACGCGCAACGAAGCGCACCCAGGTAAGAACTCGAATTGTTTTCAAGTCTCCAATCAAGTACATGGAGCAACTTTTCTCAAATGAAGCGTACCAAATCTTGCATGGACAGTGCATGGAGTTTATTTTAATATTTATAGCAAAATGTTTCAAAGGAGAAATTCTAAAACAAAAAAAAATGACACATCTACAGGGTGCACCATAAATATGGTGACAATTCACTCACGGAATTCTGCAGTTTCCTTGTTTAGGGCGCTTTCTCGAATCTGCACCATCTCTTATTTTCGTCATATACTTTAGCTCGTATATCTGTTTCGATGCTCTCAATTCGCCACTTTTGAAAAATGGTGAAGCCTCGCAATCATTCAGCAGCCCCTCTGTCATTGCTCCATTTGTTGAGCATTTTACGGAATTGCTGTGCGTGGGCAAGTCAACGACAAACCTCAGAACGTTCATCTTGTCTCATTTACGACCACTTTTCCGAATACAATTACTCGGGAATGATTACGCCACGAAACCTGCAGAAACACGAACAGAAAAATGACTGAATTATTGTAAATTATTGCTTGTAATTATTGCTAAAGGAATCTTCCCACAATTCGCAAGTGGAGCGAAGTGGTCTCAGTTGACAACAGCCTTGGGGCCTCGATTCCTAAACATCGAAGCTCTCTCTCCACGCACTGAAAAGCAGACACTAGCGCGGAGGACCCTATGATCTGATCCCGCGTAGATCTTCGGAATAACAGGTAGTCAATCAGGCAAAACTTTCAATTGACGACGATGTGATCTATTTTACTTGGGAACAGTCCACCGGGAAACTCCCAATTCCATCATAATAAGCTCTAATAGAAGCCCCCCTTTTAGTGTCTCCTATTTTTGGACAGCCCTACATAATCCATACAGAGGCATCTACCATTGGATTGGGTGCATGTCTGCTGCAGGAAAATCCGAAA
>UZAF01017451.1:0-21837 GCA_900617895.1 Haemonchus placei
CATGATCCGCCCGAGCAACGAAACTACCTGGGACAAAACTTGTGGATGTTGAGAGTGACTAATTTCAGCAAGACGGAGTCTGCTAAATATGTTAGAATTTCGAGCTTAATTGCTTATTCTTCGATAATGCTTCCACAATTTCAGAGTGTCCAGGCGTGGTACTGGGAATTAAAGATGCTCGGTGTGCCAGATGAAAATATCCTGACAATAGAAGTTTTCAGTCGCGGTGTTGGGCACACAGGTGATTACAGGCTTCATAGCTGCACGAAGCGATGAATGTTGGAAAAAATGATCAATGTTTTTGCAGGTGGCCTGGCAATCGAGTGACAAAATCAGGTTGTGCGGTTGAATGGTGCCCAAGCATGACACTTGTAGGATGCGATGTACAACCCTACGTACGTGAAAGGGATGACAGTAGTGAAGCTCCCTTTTTCAAGCTTTTCTTTGAAAACTTAAATTACAGAGGAAATAGGATCATTCACTTGATTTACGACACAGGAGATCCATGCACAACTGATGAAGACTGCCAGTGCACTGGCTGCACTTGTAGTAGAGATGAGGCCCTTTGTATTCCTTCAGGATATACTACTGTCATGCCACCGACTACAGAGAAACCTACTACAACACCTAAAATATACCATCCAGCTTTGAACGATTGATGCGTTTTTTCGGCTCCGAGCAAGCGATTCAAAAAGAACACTCTTTCAGGTGGGATGTGCCCTGAGAATAATAACGGAATGATAGATGAAGCTAGGCAGATGTTCGTCGACAAACACAATGAGTATCGGTAAGTTTTTCGGACGTGAAATATAAAAATGTTGCCGTTATTTGTAACAGTTCGGATCCCTCATAGCTAAAGGACTAGCTCACAACTATTTTGGAGGGTTTGCTCCAAAAGCGGCTAGGATGATGAAAGTGGTACGATTATGTAATAATACGCTTTGATCATAATGATTCGAGGACCTCAGGCCTTGGAACCAAGCCTATCTTTACTGTCTTATTCATTTCTATCAAATAATCTAAGCGACTACCATAAAGTTTATTAAGAACTGTTATAGAGCTACAATTGCGGCATTGAAGCAAATGCAGTGGAGTGGGCGAAGGATTGCACGCTCGGGTACAACTCTGTTGCGCAAACTAACCAATGGGGTTATAATGTACACTCGTTATTACCGCATATTAATAAGACAGAAGCCGCAGCAGAGGTTGTGATATAGTTCCAGCTGCATCTTCGAAGAACATCATCGATCTCATTCCATAGTGTCGAGGCCTGGTTCAATGAATTACAGAAATATGGTGCCCCTCAAGATAACGTTTTCAGTATGGAAGTTTTCAATCAAAACGTAATTCAGGAATACTTTCAGGTGGGAATAGAAGTTTTAGCACAGTGTTAGAAGCAAAGTTGCCACTCCTCTCGCTCTAGTTGGCCTGGCAATCGAGCAACCAAATTGGTTGTGGAATTTTTTCTTGCTGGAATGGTGCTTCTATATTCGTGGCATGCGAATACAACCCTGGGTAGGTATAAGCTGAACCAACTGACTCTCCTCGTGTAGGATTCACGCTGAAAATTGAATTCCAGAGGAAACTTCATCCGTGAAGCGATCTATGCGATGGGAGATCCATGCACAACTGACGAAAACTGCTAATGTGCTGGTTGTAAATGCAGCAAAGATGAGGCACTTTGTATTGCTCCTTGGATGCTGTGGCAATGAACCTTCGAAAATAAGAAGTCATCGCCTACGAATGTTCGTTGGTCATAATTCGCTTCAAATATTACGATCCTTACGCAACACCCTTCTGCAGAACCGTATTTCAGTTGTATTTATCCGCCAATGTACATATTAAGACATCATGTGAGATTACTTTCGGAAAGTCAGAGCGGAGGTTCCTANATGGGCCGACATGTAAAACACCCTCGACAGTATTTCACTCCGTCCCGTGAGACCTAACATGGGCTCTCTAACTGTTGCTCTTCGAGTNTGGCATGCGAATACAACCCTGGGTAGGTATAAGCTGAACCAACTGACTCTCCTCGTGTAGGATTCACGCTGAAAATTGAATTCCAGAGGAAACTTCATCCGTGAAGCGATCTATGCGATGGGAGATCCATGCACAACTGACGAAAACTGCTAATGTGCTGGTTGTAAATGCAGCAAAGATGAGGCACTTTGTATTGCTCCTTGGATGCTGTGGCAATGAACCTTCGAAAATAAGAAGTCATCGCCTACGAATGTTCGTTGGTCATAATTCGCTTCAAATATTACGATCCTTACGCAACACCCTTCTGCAGAACCGTATTTCAGTTGTATTTATCCGCCAATGTACATATTAAGACATCATGTGAGATTACTTTCGGAAAGTCAGAGCGGAGGTTCCTACCCCCAACCTCTTCAATCCCTGTGCAGTCCTTATCACCTACTGGAGAGTTGCAGTCCTTATCACATATTGAAGTGTCAGGTTTCCTTCACTGACCTAAAGCGCGTGTTAAACCCGGCGGATCATGCTTTTTATGTGTCCCTATCACCTAAGTCCCTTCACTTGCTACATCACCCGCTAAAATGCCAAGACTCCTACTTTAATGGGAATGTTGCAACTTTTCGTTGGCCTTTGCCGTATGACTATAAGGCTCCTTAAGGATTGTTATTACTTCCTGTCATCCATAATCACTGTTTACACCCTGCCGCCTGTATCCCCTGCGAATTTGAACGCTTTTGGTACAAGGGGAACGGGGAGGGACAACCTAGTGTAGGCTTACGTCTGCACTCGGAGAAGAGTTCGATTTCTGTCTGGGCAAAAACAATGCCCAGCAAAAATGATGTCGGTACCAGTGTCAGGTCCTAATTCACAGGTAGACCGATGGAGAAGCCCAGTCACAACAAATAAGTATAAAGTCTCATAAGAGTTTAGTGATAGGGCTAGGGAGTCACCGAAAATGCCGCATAGGTCCCCATAGATTTATACGTGGTATAAAATATATAAGGTTAACGACTTTGGATGAAGAAGTTAGTCTGGATTGAAATTCCGAATGTTGCATCGCTACCGGGAGTTCCTGTGAGGTTGCTGATCCAATGAAGCGCAGGAACGCCCAGGTGCCATACCGTCAGGAGACACACTGGGAAGAAGCAATAGCTAGAGAAGTCGGAGAGGATGTCAAGCTCTAGTACA
Source organism: Haemonchus placei (assembly GCA_900617895.1). Taxonomy (NCBI): domain Eukaryota; kingdom Metazoa; phylum Nematoda; class Chromadorea; order Rhabditida; family Trichostrongylidae; genus Haemonchus; species Haemonchus placei. The sequence goes on from UZAF01017451.1 coordinate 3,166, forward strand.
TAGGAACAGACAGCAACCGAAATGGTATGACTACAGCAGTAGTGAAGTCCCTCAAGAACTCTGTTCCAGTCAAAAGGATCAGCGGCTAAATCATGGCCGTAAGGATAGACACAAAAAGGAGGTAGCACAACACCGATTATCGTCCAGTTGACAATCGATTATCGATTTCATCGAGAGGGCGCCTAACGTCTCCATCGGTCTCTGTCCCCAGTGAGCGCATCGTTCTAAAGGGACCCTAGGCACAACATCTGCTCCGCACGGAATTTTCGTGAAGTAGCCTGACTATCGCCCAGATGCTCGTGTGACGTCTAGAAGGATCCATGCAGAAACCGCCTGGGTCCAACGGTCTTCACAAAATTGCGCGACAGAGGCCCAGCTGATCATCGACTTCTTGGCGTCTTTGATCTTTGTTGGTTGAGGAAGCTCAGAACTCCGGTTTCTATTCTGCATTTGCACACTGAAATTCCGAGCACTCCGGTTTCCATTCTGCACTCGCATATATGAAATCCCGAGCATCGCCCTGTCCGAAGCACGTTGAGTGATGCGAACAGCATTTTCATTCTGCCTTCATAGAGTCCAAGACTCCGAGGAGTACGTCAAAGCAGTAAGAACAGCGCAAAGATATACACGGGTTAGATGTTCTTTGTCTTCTTCACTTTTCCCTCGATGTTCCTAAATGGTCTCCATGCGGCACGTTCCTTTTATCGGACAGCTCGTCTGATATTCTACCATTCCTGCTAGGATGAATTTTGAAAAAAGGGTATAGATTCCAGGCAGAAGACAGAATGGGCGATAGTTGCCAATCGTCAAGCCTTCCTTTTTATACAGCAACAAGGTCTGACTAATTTGGCAAATGCATTCCCGCAGGTACCTCGTGCGTGAGTCTAGCCAGGGTTTTGATTATAGCTAGCGAATGGCTCTTCGTATATTCTACTTTCTTCCTATCGAGACCGGTCGACTCTTTGTCGACCTCATGGCATGTCGAAATTAAGAAGGCAGTTCTGAAGGAAAGACCTATAAATCTCGCCTAAAGAGCGGGCAGGTAGACGTGGCTGTGGAAAGATGCGAGCCAAATCTTTAAATGATCTTCTCTATTGCTCCCCTTTGCGATGAAGAACGACGAAGGAAAGTCGTCTTGGTCTTGTAATTGGCGAAAATTCCGTAAGCACAGCAATTACACTCTCATCCTCGACAGCTTTAGCCAGTACTGCTGCTCTTCTCGCTTTCAGTACTTCCTTTATATCTTCTCTTCGTAGCCTCATAACAGGCGTTAATAGGTGTTTGCTTGCAGTTCGCATAATTCTACACTGGCGTACCAGGTCGATGCGACTGTGTTCCTAGCACTATGGTGAAGATATTCGACGGGCCGCTTGTACCTCTCCTCGATGTTGTCGATAATGAAATCTTCCCATGAAGTCGTAAAGGGAACGAAGTAGTCATAATCGGTGGCGAACTCGGGGCCCTGTTTCCTGAACGTTGTAGCTCGCAACGAAAAACAGACTCCAGTGCAGAGGATGCGATGATCAGATCCTGTGTAGCACGTTGGGAGACCACCAGAGTCAGTCAAGGGAACTTCTGGTTGACAATGATGTGATCTATTCCATCATGGAACATAAACGGGCTTCTGGTTCTGAGAATTGCCCTGGAGGGTATGGGCCGACATGTAAAACACCCTCGACAGTATTTCACCCCGTCCCGTGAGACCTAACATGGGCCTAACTGTTGCTCTTCGAGTTGTGACCTTCAAGAAAATGAGTCATCTGTTTAGAATTTTGCCAGGTCCATCTAAAACGCTTTCAGCTCCACTGCTTTGTAGCTTAATGAGGTAGGCAACGAAGACTGTTAGAGTTTGTGTTTGGCCCCATCTCAATCGCAAATGTCCGATGCGGGCTGCCAAGCTCTCGTACGCATTGTTTTCAAGGCCAGGGGTACATTGACGAGAACGACCATATCGCAGACGCCTGTGTTGCACGGACACCTCCGATTCACTCAAATGCAAGCTTTTGGCTCAGTCGATGGGAAGGATGCCAACTGCACACACGGGCTCTCCACACACGGTTGCCGGATTCACCTGCGAGGATACATTAGGCATATGGACCCAGCACAACAGAAACAAGGAGTATATCCCCAAACATCTGCGTTCTTTGGGCGACCACTGTTGACTTTTTTTCGCGATTTACCCCCCATCTGTCACCTGATGTCGTGCTACGTGACTTCGTCACTGATCGGCCAATCCTTCAGTGCGAGAGGACCCTCAGTGAAGGAGCTGACGAAAGAGTGGTACCGAACAATGATATCTGGGTACGCATCGTAAGTAGGCTGGTGCGAAAAAGATAGATTCTAGACCTTGAATATGCCATCAGATATGTTCTGGACGGAGGCCAGCCTATCGTTGGCAATCTGAACAGGTGCTCCATCAGTGAACGGTAGGACATCAAAGACATCCACGGAAGAGATGAATCAGGAATCAGGAAGAAGAAGAAGATGTGTCTTCAACCCTCCAACCTTCGACATAGCAATCTGCAGCGCGTTCTCCGCGTAGAGGGAGACTCAGATGACATTCTACAGCAGTGGAAGTTAATAAACCACCATGTGCTTTTAGGATGATCGCTCCTCGACTTTAAAGTGCATCGAGGTGCGATCTTGCGAAGGTCACAGCCACGAAGTTCGGCGGCTTCTGAGGAAGAAGAAAATGCCCACAAGCGCTGATAAAATATTCGAGCTAAGAATAGGCTGCTTTCATAGTCCGCCAGTGTGCGTGCCGGCGTACCGGCGTGCCGAGCCAGTGCTAGGGGGAGGAGGGAGGCAGACAGTCGGTCAGCCCCTTCGAAGGGCTAAAAACAAAAGAGAACAAGATTAAAAATCAAACAACCAGGGGCTTGTGCAAATGGTTTTTGATCTTGTCTCTCTTTGTTTACAGCCCTTCGAAGGGCTGACCGACTGTCTGCCTCCCTCCTCCCCCCTAGCACTGCCTCGGCACGCCGGCACGCCGGCACGCACGCCGGCGGACTATGAAAGCAGCCAGACATAGCTGCGCAGTTGGTATCCTGCACATCGTTTAGCCAACAGGTTGCATTCGAGTTAATGGGAAGTGTTCGAAAGGCGGTTCTGGACCGCTTCCTAAAACATAATCCCTCGTTCATTCTGGGATGGTCTAGCTAACTACCCGAAGTCAATCCAGTCCCCATGCCGGACCCTGGCAAGCTATTCGTGGCTACCCATACGCCAGAACAGTAGCACAAATGGACCTCCTTCTCTTGAATATGAGGCAACCCTCAATACGTCAGCGTTGTGTAGTACTGCTCGGGTGAGACTGCTAGAATCTCAGGGCCAAGACAGGCTGCCTATGAGGAGAAGGACTGAGATGGCAATGGCAAGTCAGACCGTGTCGCTGTATGAAAAAGGAGGCCCGACGATATTGGCAAGAATTTGGCAGTGGCAGCAAAACCGTGGCCCGGCTTTTTACGCGGCACCCGTCGGAACGCAAAGTGCTTACTTCGTGGTAAACTAGCAAGACCGTGTTGCTGTATAAGAAGAGAGATCCAGAGGACATTGGCAAACATCGCCCAATTTGCAGCAGGATTAGCAGAATCTTAGATGAAGGACAACCAGGCGAGCAAGCACGGTCTCTGAGGGGGTTCAGCACAATTAATCACCGGGGTGTTCCCAGTCAATGTACAAGGATCTTAGCGAGTTGGACGACAACTCCACGACCAGCAGTCCGCCATTCTATGAAGAAGTCATTGTCAGCGTCAAAAGAGGGGTTCGGCAGGGCTACAGCATTTCGCCCAAAATTTTCTGTGCCGCTCCTGAAAACGTCATGCATCATTTGGAATGGGAACACTTGGGAGCCGAGGTCGACAGCCGCTACTTAAATCACCTCCGCTTTGAGACGACATTGTGCTTATAACACCGATCATCAAGCAGGTGGAAGGAATACTGGCAGAATTCGACAGTGCCTGTGGAAAGATCGGCTTACAACTGAAGCTAACGAAGACGATGTTCATGTGAAACGGATTGATGCTCCTCTCACGCTGAACGGAACCAATATCTTCGAATGCTCTAGCTACGTGGATCTAGATCGAGAAGTCAGCATGATGAACGACCTAGCTCCGGAGCTGTGCAGAGGAAACGCCCCGCGTGGGGAGCATTTAATAATATCGAGATTAATGAAGAAGACAGAGAACATCCGGCTCCGCGCTCACCTTTTCGACACTGCTGTCCTTCCTGCTTCGATGTACGCCTCAAAGGCTTGGACTCTGCGAAAGCAGGATGAGCATGCTGTCAGCGTTACTCAGCGCGCTTTGGAAAGGGTGATGCTCGGAATTGTCCTATACACGCAAGTACAGAAGGGAAACCGGAGCAGTGTGGAATGTCACCGTGGGTAGACTCTAGTAACACTGGTGTATAAACGTTCAAGGCACAGTTCGCGATAATTCAATGGGCGGGTATGTCAATGACGTGTCTGCCTCTCATTCGATATCACGTCAGACTGACTGACGTGACATCGAATGAGAGGCGGACACGTCATTGACACACCCGCCCATTGAATTATCGCGGACTGTGCCTTTAAGTCGAATTTCCTATCAAGGAGTATAAGGTTCCTAGCGGAGTGTTTGCAATTACCTCAAGGGTGTCGGCTGATTGTTTTCGTTTCCCAGTGATGTATTTTCTCTTCTCTTTCTTCTATCCAATGGATTCTTTGCGTTAAGGGCCTATCACGGCGAACTAGTTTGTCGCGATCGCGCAAGGTGTTGTGGGCAACGGATGACGATCAATGTTGTGAAAGCAACTACCTGACACCGGTCGATCACTCCCTTCCCGTTACCATCTTAGCCGCTCACGTGGGGTGGTAGTTGTGACGATATCGCGCGGTGACCATTGCGTGAATGAAAGCCAAAACGAATCGAAATCGCCATGACTCACGCCAAGGCGTGGCGACTCGGTTAGCTGCCTCCCGGTCAGCAGTACGCAGGCTCCAACAAACACCCATGGCCGCATGTTAATTTCCGCAAATAGTTCCTGTCCGTGTGGAATTGTATTCGTTGAAAAGACTTCAGCGTAATGAACTTTGCTTTTTATTGGTTTCCACTAACGCTACTAGTATTCACTGTTAACTGATACACTGCCTTTCGAAGAAATTACGAATCTCCCTTATCGATTGTCTTGCCTTATCGCAACGGTCAGTTTTTATCATTCTCATCGCAAACGGCTGACGTGATGGTCCTCTTCCTACTCTTTTTTCATACCTTAGTCTGCACTTCCGCTTTCAAGGTTATTGATTTGGGTGGGCAGTGGGATTACTACTCAACCAACAAAAGCATTCGTGGTCATGGTGAGTATCTCTAACCTTTCTAGGATGCGTTTATTTGTTTTCATAAGTTCGCGCTTTGCGGCTTTTATTATGAGCTCTTATGAGCTTAATGTTTCAATATGCTCGTAAGAAGTAACGTTACCTGAAAGAATTTGTTGAGGTCTCGTTCCTGGCGATATCTATTCTGATTTATATCGTTCCAAAGTGATCTCGGAGCCTTTGTTTGGTGACAACCATCTGGATTTGGCATGGATTGGTGCGGAGAACTGGACGTACTCTAGAACGTTCACTGTTGATCCATCGCTAATGAAGGTTGTTGTGCTGAAATTGCATGTGTTGCTAGACATCTCACAGGATTTTAATTTGACGAATTTTTTCAGTATAGAACAGTACTGCTGCTGTTGAAAGGTGTCGACACAGTATCGACAGTGACTCTAAATGATGACATTTTATTGAACACAACTAACCAATTCGTGGAATATCACGTTGACTTATTTGGGTCCCTCAAAACGAAGAACACTATCGAAGTGCGATTCACCTCACCAGTGCTATACGCTAAGGAAAAATCAGATGAATATTATGTGAGTAGCTCAGTTCGCTAAATTATTCCACTAAGCTTAATGGTTTTTAACTGTTTAGTATTTCGATTGCTATTTAACCTTTTTGAAATTAACTTCAGAAAGCGACCTTTCACAGCGTTGGAAAAGTTGGAATAGGTTGGCAACGAAACACTGGGTTTTTTTCCTAGTACTTCGCACATTCATCTGAAGGGGTTACCGCCTCTTTTCAAAATGAGTTATATTTATAGACCAGGTGTCTGAGTATAGGGTCATTTTATGATTAAAAACTTCTGTTTTTGTGTAAAAACAATCGGTTGTGCATTCCTAACATATACGCAACTCCTTGAAAACCCAGTACTATACAAGAAATGATGGTGATTCAGTAGCTGGCATCCTTTTCAAAGCATGTTCAACATTCACTCGGTAGAGATTTTTCTTGGGTTTGTTAGGTGACCTCTTATATGAGTGATTCAAAAGCAAATACTGAAATCCATGAAATTCACCCACTGTTAACGATAATGAGTGCAAATGGAAGCTGGATTTGCTCGCACTTCTCTTACAGTTGCGAATAGAATTGGCCCCACACGTGTGAAGTGATCCCACTGGCACCAAGCTTAGCCCTATCGCTTCATGACGAGGCACCAAAGGCTGAAAGTGAAGCGTGCTTGCTGCTCCCTGCGCATTCTGATCTGTAAACTTCCAGTCTGACTTCATTATTACTGGCGTTTATCCTTACATCCCTCTTTCTACATTTTGCTTCATAAGTTGTTTAAACAAACCATATGGATAGAGTGGTAATGTTAAAAAGCAGAATAGCTCCCTGAAGACCGAATGTCATCAGAATGAATATTTTTAGTTCATACGCATAAGCTCTTTAATATTGTTTACTCAAAAACTCAAAAACCAAGGCTACATTGTCGTCTTTTGTTTTTCACACCAATCTCATTAAGCGAAATCGTGGACATCTCGTTCCACCAGTCTGCCCACCCTCTATCTACCATGGTGAATGTCATCCCAATTTCATCAGGTAACTCGATTTGTACATTATTTATTCTTACTCCTCTAGAAGATTTCTTATAAAAACAGTTCTACGGAAAAGAAACAGGAGATCTGCTTATCCTAATTATTTTTGGAAGTGGATCTGATGCTACTTTGATTCGGCCTGGACAGCACCTGTGATGATGATCATAGTGATTAGGCAACCATGTGATTATAGTATAAAGGACTTCTGTTTTATAACAGGAAAGCACAGTATAGCTTCGGCTGGGACTGGGGACCTGCGATCCCAACTATGGGTATATCGAAAACTATTCAAGTTGTTGCCTTCAATGAAGTTTTCATGGATGACTTCTCGTGGACAACACAACGAACTCAAGGTTATTTTTGATTTACAAAAGTTCTCGCGTAACTTTTAAAGTTTGAAGGTTTTCGAGTGACTGTTGCATTGATAATACGCTAATTTATTTTGTTTGTTTGCAAGTTTCGACCAATCTCAATGTTCTGCATTCATTCTTCTTCATAGAATATTCGAACCGATGCAACCTCCACGATCCTTGTCTTTATTTTAAGACTCATGGTTGATTCATGGAGATGTGAGAGTTTTTACTGGAGGAAAATATTCCGAAGTGACCGTCGTAGTGGTTGTCGACGACCTCCAAGTAAGCGGCGGAAGACGTTTCTCAGTGACATCTACTGACACAGTGGTGCTGTTGCCATTCACAATTCGCATACCGCGATCCAGAGTCCAACTATGGTGGCCTAACGGTGAAGGGGAGCAGAGACTCTACAGAATCACTGCGAAGGCTTCTGCAGGATCGTATAAACAAGGTTCCATATTTTGATTGTAATCACTTGCTGTATAGAAATTACAGTTTAGAAAGGAATTACAGTTTAGAAATCACGCATCATATCGGTTTCCGCCATGTGGAGCTAATTCAAGATTACGTCGACGAGACGGATAAAGCTAAAGGGCGACACTTTTACGTTAAGGTCAATGACCGTCCAATTTTCCTCAAAGGTTTGCCTTCTTGTCGCCTTTGAAACATTTATTCCTTGAGATATGCTTTTTAGCTTCGTCATTGTTGTAGGATCTAACTGGATACCGATTTCTATGTTCTTACCGCAAAATAATTCCGAACGTATGAAATTTCTTCTCGATTCTGCTGTCGAAACTGGTCAGAATTAACACAATTTTTTCTTTTTTCTAAGTGAAATTCAATTTGATCAGGTAACCTCATAGTACACCATGAAGTCTGTGAGGGTACCTAATCAAATTGAATTTCGCGTAAAAAAGGTGTCTCGAATGGAACACCATTCCAAACAGTTTTGAATGGTGTTCCATTCCAGACTTGATCAGCCTGTTGTGGATCACTTGATATATGGGTCGGCGAATTGTGAGGAGCCATGAGAAATGAATGAAAAATTCTGTCCAGACCGCACGGGTGGGTACTATGCTTTCTAGATAACGTAATAGTCAAGATGAGTTGATTAAGCAGGGGAAATTGTAACTACACTTGTAACTACATGATATATTTATCCATCACATTGCTCCCTCCTTCAAGCAGTTTCCACGATTTCGTATCAAAATTGGAGTTTGTGGTCTAGTCTTTACAGTTTTCATTGCTTTTTGCAGGGATGAATACTTTGCGTGTGTGGGGTGGTGGCGTGTACGAGTCAGATGAGTTTTACGATTACTCTGATTCCAAAGGAGTCTTATTGTGGCAGGTACGTCTCAACATGCTAGTATAACTAAGGTACTCCTAAGTACTTACTATATTTTTGCTTTTCCAAACAACGGTTTGTTTCTGTATTACTTCCATCTATTTATAGTTAAAGGGCACTCCATTTTTTCTGCAAAATTGCATCTGAACTTCTCCAAATGCTTTTTTTCTAGACCCTTTCTAGACCCATTTCGTTCCAGACCGCTGCCACCCCCTTCAAAGAGCGTTTGACCCATCCTTTTAATTTGTTATTAAAAACTGTCGTTCAAGAGAGTGTTCTTCCATTCTAGAGAATGGGTTATGGAAAATACCAAATGAGTATTTGACCTGAAGGCAAAGTTAGGACAGTGTGTTTTGATGGCGTTAGGGGTTCTATCAGTCAGCGTTCGGTCCGCTGAATGTTAACGAATAACTACGAACATTAAAGGAACTCAGAAGGGCAACATAGAACCGACGAGAAAAAAATATCGAGCACGGGGGTGAGATGTCTCTGCTCCTTCGAAAATGCATCGGCAGAGATAGCGATAGAAAAAATCAGTTTTCAAGTTCCTAACTTATACGCTGTAATGAGCGAAGCAAATTAAGTCATGTGATAAGTATGTTGGGTCGCTTGAACCGGTTTTAAGTTTTGGATGTATCGATTCTTGATCGATGGCCATAATCTGCTACGTGGCATGGTAGATTATTCTTGTAGAGTCCCCACAATCCTTCCACTTAATTGGCTGAGTGTGCCCGTTGGTTTGTACATGTGTGTGTGTGTGTGTCGGCGTGTGTGTTCATCAGTAAATCAATGACTCCTGTTCCCAAAGGGCTAGAGCGTTCAAACTTGGTAGGTGTACAAGCGTGAGGATAGAAACATATTAGGTGTGTGCATTAGTTTCCGCCGTCGAATTCCAAGGGACGTTGCGCGAACCATGTTCGAGGTTTACCGGTGAAACCTGTCATATTCTGTAAGATAGGGTACTGGCTACCTACTTAAGGGCAGACAGATCAGTTTTTTCCCAAAATCAAGTTGCTCTCAGACTGTTTGGTCATGGAACGTGATAAACCGTTTTCCTGGGGGCCCTTCTCCTGTTGTTTGATTTCAGGAAAACTGGCACAATGAAGCCCACCGGATGCTTTTATGGAGGATAAGCTTCATCTGAACGAACCTGCTGAGATGGTTTCTCTTCACTCGAGAGTTTGCAACGAAAGCGTAATGTCCCTCGCCAAAAAGTAATGGTGTGTGTGTGCATTTGATGGTGGGATCAAAAGGGTGTTGTGTACTATGAGTTGCTGAGCCCGAAGAAACTGTTACGGTTGACCGCTACGAACACCAACTCGACAGTTCATAAGATGCTCTCACCTAATAGCAGCCGTTAATCGCAAGAAATATCGTGAGGTGCTGTTCCACCACTAACAGCCAGATCCCATGTTGCGAAGAATGTCCTTATGAAAAAATGCAGTTGTTGGATAGGATCAGCTTGTTCAGCCCGCTCTCTCCAGATCTTGCTCTTTCTGATTACCACCTATTCCGGTCCATGCAAGACAGTTTGGCAGATACACGCTTTCGGAATGCCGAAGTGCGAAAATGGGTGAACAACAGGATTGCTTCGAACGATGAAAACCTTTTTAGACCCGGAGTCAACAAGATACCAGAAAGATGGCAACAAGTTGCAGCTAACGATGGGCAATACATTGGTCGATGTACATTTAGGTTTAATTTTGTATTAAGTATGTTTTTGCACGCAAAAAACGGCGGAACTTAAAGGCACCGTTCACGATAATTTCGGGTAATCCAGATTGTGATGAAAAATGGAAGACAAGATCGAAACTAGTGCGACTGAGGTGAAGAAACTGCGTGCATCGGTGTTTCCAAAGTGAAAAAATGGCTTCGAGTAAACGTTAAAAAGGGGGCTGGACGAGAATGAAACCAGAAAAATGAATAAGAGTGGGGCGTCCGGACGAGCAAAACAATGTGTTTCACTGCGCGCGTGTGGGTCCTGGTGCGAAGAACAGACAATGGTAAGCAAAAATTCATTCACTTATAAGCATAAATAAACAAAAAAAACCCTAGTAACAGCAAAAGTAGCTCACCTTTCTCAGCCTCTAGGAGTAGGAAATTAAATAAGGGATCGCGGCAGCAAAAAGAAAAACAGAGGAAAGAAGAATGGGAGAAAAACATCGCCTCATCACTCGGCGATTAGCTGACTGTGCGTGGGTCCTAGAACGAATAATAGCAATCTGTATTGTCTCGACACTCGTCTAACGTGACACCGATCGAGTGGCGGGAACGCGAACTACGGCAACAACGGGGCTGCCTCTATGCCCTGGACGTCGAGATTGGGGGAGTGAGAGGTTCCCTTCCACAACCCATGGGGGCAGCTGAGTATTAACAAGGTAAAAACTCAATGGCTTTTTTTTTAACGTGAACGGTGCCTTTAATGCACACACCAAATATATAGTAAGTGGGAGAACAGGACCGCGCCCACAAGGAGTGGGGCGTGCGCGAATTGTTTGACCGGAAATTCATAACTCCTGCACCTGGACCTGGAGTGTTAACATTCGAAAGGGATACAGGCGACAAGATATTAACACTCATGGTAGGTGATAGAAAGTAATAACCCTTGATAAGAGCTGATGCCAATAAGGAGCATCAGAAGGCAAGAGTGACAGAACCCGTTACCTCTTGCGGTATCTGTGGAGCCTTGGCAATTTACTTTTGGGTGTGGATCAAAAAGGAACCGTAGATGATTGGCGAAAGGAATTGATAGCAACTGTTAGGGACTGATAGCGAGCCACAGAAGGCTGAAGCCAAAGGTCCGTGACACCATCGTGACAGCAGAACCTTGGAATTTTCTTAGGTGATGTAAGATAAGATGGAGTCGTAGGTACTCTGTGACAGGGACTGATAAGAAATGGTAAAAGTTGATAAGAGGCTCTAAAAAGCAAAAGCCACTTACCAGTATAATCGAAACGCCTTTGCCATTTACGATCTAGCTTTGTCTCTTCGATGTTTCGCTCGATAGGTCGGGTAAGTGCAGTGATGGAACCAATTAAAGGCACTATATGATAAGGGGATGAAAACTCGTTTCATTCCTTGTTCTCAGATTACGACCGCTACCTAGCAAGGTTGTCGACACAACGAAGGATCACGGTTTTCCTTTGTTTTGATAATGGTGTTATGATCATAACATTTGTGAGTATCATCCAATGCTTTTGTTGTAATCGTAGGCGTAAGCAATAGCACATACTAAATCTGTCAGTTCTGTGTCAAATTTCGTTTACAGAAAAGTACTTATTACAAAATTAAAACTAAATGTACATTAACCAATGTATTGCCCATCGTTAGCTACTACTTGTTGCCATCTTTCTGGTATCTTGTTGACTCCGGGTCTAAAAAAGTCTTCATATTTTGAGGCAATCTTGTTATCCACCCATTTTCGCACTTCTTCGGCATTCCGGAAGCTTATATATGTCAAACTGACTTGCATGGACCGGAATAGGTGGTAATCAGAAAGAGCAAGTTCCGGAAAGTATGCGGGCTGAACAAGCTGATCCCGTCCAACAACTGCAATTTTTTTAAAGGACATTTTTTGCAACATGGGGTCTGGCATGTTCATCGTGGAACGGCACCTCATGATATTTTCTTGCGATCAAGGTGAGTTTTTAGGTGAGGGCATCCTACAAACTGTCAAGTTGGTGTTCGTAGCGGTCAGCAGTAACAGTTTCGTTCGGGCTCAGCAGCTCATAGTCCGAAGCACCCTTTTGATCCCACCACCAAATGCACGCAAACGCACAACATTACTTTTTGGCAATAAACTTACTGCTTTCGTTGCAAACTCTCGAGTGAAGAGAAACCATCTCAGCAGGTTCGTTCAGATGAAGCTTGTCCTCCATAGAAGCATCCGGTGGGCTTCAATGACAGTTTTCTTGAAATCAAACAGCAGTGGAAGGGCCCCAAGGGTAACGGTTCATCGCGTTCCATGACCAATCAGTCTGAGAGCAACAGGATTTTGGGACAAAACTGATCTGTCTGCCCTTAAGTAGGTAGCCAATACCCTACCTTACAGAGCATGACAGGTTTCACCGGTAAACCTCTAACATGGTTCGCGCAACAGTCTTTGGAATTCGGCGGCGGAAACTAATGCACACACCTAATAGCTGGATTACCTTACCTAACTTCGATGACGATGACTATCCACACAGGCGCGTTCAGAGCCATCATCTTCTGTAGATGACGGCGCGGCGGTGAAGAGATGGCTACCATTCGTAGCATCAGCAGCGTAATGAGAGAGAGCCCCATTTCCACCAGTGCAGTTAGAATCCGGTTCGCTCGCTCCGAAGGAAGAGGCACGGGCTTCGAGGAAGGGCCTCGGTCGGGGCGGTCATGCAGTGTAAGACTCGGCTGTTCTCAGCACTCTCAGAGATGACGCAAGCGCTAATCACCCGCAATCACGCAACGAGGCTCCTGTGTACTTATCCATCAGTCCTCGGTCACCTCCCGGCTTATGGCTACAGGAAAGTGCAACTCCCTCATTTACTGACCGGAAGTCCGCGGTTTACAAGGGTATACATTTGTCAATCTCTAGTTCTCTACCCGCACCGGAATGAGTTTCTGGTCAGTGGAGTTGAGAGTTGGGTTCTCTACGATTTTAACAAGGGTTGTACCGTGTTGCTCCCTGAGTAGAATTCCAACGGCACAAGTCAAATCGGGCCTCAACTCCGAGGAGTGGCTCCCCTGGTCTTCTGGGATTTACGAGGAGTGTTGTATTACGAGCTGCTCCCGCGAAAACACCCAGTCGCTGATATCATTTACGCCATTGTGTTCCGGGGGCTTGCAGAGGCTGCACGAGAAAAACGGCCGAGACGAGCTTCCGTCCACCTACTGCACGATATGGCTAGGCCCCTGTAACCAAAATGCGAGGGGAAGAATTGAAGGCGCTCGTACACTGCTCCCCAGCCTCTCTATTCCCCTGAATCTACTCTGTTACTACTCTGTTACTATTACTTATTTCGTCCCCTTAAGGCCTCTCTAACTAAGAAAAACATCAAATGTAAAGCGGTTGAAGAGGGGGGGGGGGGGGGGGGAGGGGGGAGGAGGATCAGCGATTTTTGTTCTGAGAGAAGAGGGTAACAGACTTGCTCAGTATATTGAGACACTGTTGTGAACAATAGTCTTGATTACACGTTGAATAATTTCCGTTGTTCGCTCAGTGAGAAAAAAATAAAATGAAACAACGCAGAATGTCAAACGGCTCCGGGCTCTCTTAGTAGTAGCCTTATACAGGCTGCTCCGTAAGTATGGTAAAAAAATAATTGTCATGCAGAAACCGAAATTCGTATTGATGCATGGTGGATTCTGTTATCTATTTACCATGCACCGCATCAACAAAACAAACTTGTGGTCATTTCGCATGACGTTTTCCTGTACTAATTATACAGGAGTGGCTACAATTTTATAAACAAACTTTTTTGGGATTTTTCTCTGAACGTGGTTGTTCCCTAACTTGCACCAGTTACTTCCTCTGTGCTCTTTCATTTTCTGTAAAAAAAATGGTAATAAACTAAACAGGCCCATAGAGATTGTCGATTTTTCGAATTTATCGGACCAAGCAAAAACCATGTGCTCAGTTTATTCAAACGAAATAGTCATAACAACCTTCGAAAACCAATGTAACTTGACAATAAAAATTGGCAGAATCAGTACATTGTTGCAATTCTCTCAGCATCGACAACAGCCTGACATCTTCGTTGCATCGTATCTAACAAAATGCCAAGGTTGGACTGCGGGATCGTTTCATAGGCTCAGCGAAGCTTGTAGACGTTTCCGAATGAATCTTGTCGACGGGATCTGGTTACTGCCAACGGCCATTCCCTCTGGATGTCGGTGGAAGTGAACCTGGGGTTGCCACGACTCGTCGGAGGATGTTGCTGTCGGCAGCTCATGAGGTCATCCATTCTTCTTGGATGCGGCGCTGCTGCAATCCCTCTACTCGCTGAGTCTTTTTTCAGAAAAGTGCAGTTTTTAATCTAGCAACATGAAAAAGTCTTGCTATTATAGTTTGCCTTCATTCTACCGTTAACTAGAGGCCCGTGAAGCGAGAGGAAGCAATTTCCAGTCCTTCACGAATAGTACTACCTGTGACAAAAGCCTTATAAATCTATTTGTTAGAACAAGTTCTGTATGCTAAACGACATACCTGCACAAAGTCTTAGTGCGATTCAGCTATTTTGCGGGGAGAATTTCTCAGAAACCTGTCTATTAATTATTTCCTGGCTACTACTGTAACTTGAAAACGCTTTGCTTTCTCATCGACGGCGGCACACAGAGTTTCTTGAGCAACTCCGATCGTGGCTTTTTTCAAAGACTTCTGAGCAGCAACAGTTTTTCATTATGAAGCGCAGGTTTCCCTCTTCAGTATGAACAATACCCGCCGACCCATTGGAAAGAGGTTCGGAAAGCAGGTCAATTAGAAGCAGGTATGAAATCGCGAAAAATGACTCAGCGCTAATCTTGATCTTTTTCCACTCGTGAGCAAGTGCGCCGTAGATTCTAAATCGTATCCAATTTTCCTTCCCTGGCAGCACCTTAGGAAATTTTCCTCCCGTACATATTCTGATCAATTTTTATACTTTTTTTGACAAAAATGAGCAATATCGCTCTAATGACACGGGTTCCAATCCAAACCACCGTATAGGAGGGAGAATGACTACGAGAAACGGTCTGCCTCTTTCGACGGCCTCGCCATCTTTACTGAGAAAGTCGTCACTTGTACAACAGGATCTAAACATATCTTCCACGCTGTACACCCTTTTGTCAGAAAAAGGTGTGTCGAAGCGCGTTCGCGTGCAAATCGGGCACGGCATTCGTTCTTTCTCTCATTCTCCTCGCTAAAGAGCTTTCGAAATCCATGGATACTATTGTATTTACTCGGGGAAGGCTTGCCCCATGGAAGTAGAACATACATTCCTTTCGCAGTCATTTTCCTCGTGATTCTGCAGGTTTTGTAGCGTAATCATTCCCAAACGGATTGGGATTGTAAATTTATTCATTTATTTATTTATTTATACACTCAACTGAGTGCGCCAAAAAAGGAAACTGAGGACAGTTGTACAACTACAGAAGAGCCCAACTAAGATCAAGCTAAAAAAAGCTGAGCTAAACCAGCAGTGACAGTCCGCCGAATACCAGTATTTGTACTGGGCAGGAGGTGGAAAAGAACTTAACTACGAAGATAGGACCACACAAGCTGAACTGACAGCCTTGAAGAAGAGGAATCCAGATAGCCAGTACCCGCACCGGTTGGCCATGGTGCTTCATCCGAGAAGGAGTCACTGGACCAAGTCGGAACTTCGGCACACGAGTATGCCAACCTCCCTGGTGGAACCGCCCTGTCGGATACCGGCAAAAGACAGTAAATGAACAAAAGGCTGGGCGCAGATTCAGCATGGCACAGTGAGTGGGGTGAAATCGTAAACATGATCAAGCTGAATTCAGCAGCAGACCGAGAACCCTAACTCAGCTCGCAAGAGAGGAAGGAAGGGAACAAATTGAAACAAACATGAAATGCAAATGGAAATAGAAAATAAAAATAAAAGGAAAGAAATGAATGGAGGCTCAATCAATGTGACGTAACAAGTAGCGAAACGGAAATGGCTACGAGTAGCTCAGTAGCAGTCAACAATAGGAGGAATGAGACAAAAACATCGATGTCATTTCAACTCGAAATGATATCTGGTAGCCGATGTAAGCCCTATACTGTGTGGGACAATCCGCGAAGCTGGAAAGCAAATAGGAGTCGTTTGCCACATCATCCTCTGATCGCAGCGGGTAACGGAAGAATCTACTAACCGACCTGTAAATAGCAGACAAGAAAGAGATCAATAGTCTAAGTCAAGAAGCTGAAATAAGTTGATCTTCATCAGTTAAGATTTGAAGGCCTTACCATTGCTGGATTGAAGCACTTCCCGAGGGAGCTTCTCTATCCATCTTGTAGTTCGAACGAAAAAGGAATTAAACGACAACAAACTAGTTACTCTTCGAAATCCCTTACACTGCAGGGTGAAGTTATTAGATCTCGCACTACTCGGTCGAAAGACCCAGTATTTACTAGGTGTAAGCTTAATCTCTCCGCTAATGATACGGAAGCATAGTGTAAAATCATTGATAATCCGCCTGTGTCTGAGACTCATCAACCCAAACATTTTCAGACGTTCCTCGTAGTCAGGGATTAGGTGGTATTCCGTCTTCCGAAATATTCGGAGAAACATTATTCTCGTGAAAGTTTGCTGGACTTTTTCTAACTTGGAAATGTCTTTCTTCAATGCGGGATTCCAAACTGGGGAGCTGTACTCCAGGTGCGGGAGGACGTATGCCTTTATAACCAAACTAATACCTTGTAATCACTACACAACACATTGCGTAAGATGAGAAAAAGTGCAGCAAACGCCTTATTAACCACCTCGTCTATATGAGCCGAAAACCTCAGATCTGAGCCGAAAAGAAATGAAAGTAGAGTAAATGAAGAATAAACAAAGACGACCGTTTTGAGGGTTATCGTTTCAGAAACACTCGCATGATAGTTCACTCCACGCATTGTGATTCGAGAGGTTGTTTGCGAGAATGACGAGCGATCATGGGAAAGGACTTGCCAAAGACGGAACGGCTGCTGGGTGATTGCAAGGCTTCAACATTTTTGACGATTTCAAAGCACCAAAGCAGGCATGGGAGCCAAGGGGGAGAACGTCCGTTGCGCGTGTCCGTAGAAAATAGGTCACCCCGCCCATTTCGTGCGTGGCACACTGAAGTCTCGAGATGACATCACAGTACCACCAAGTGTCAAAGGAGCGAACGATTTGCATTTGTCTGTGATAACTTCTCTTTGAACTGACTGCTGTGGACCAAGCGCAAAACTTATGCCCCGCTAACAACTGCGACGTCTGTCAAGTATCGCGGGCTGACTCGCCGCGTGCGATGGCTGCGGCGTGACCTAGTTACGATGGACGCGCGCAACGAAGCGCGCCCAGCCAAGGGATACAGTAAACATATAGGAAAGTGCAGATTTGGAAAAGCCTTCCGAGCAAAGAAATTGCGGGCTTCCTTAAAGTTGTCAGCATATTTATGGCGCACCCTGTACAAGCAATACAGAAAATGAACGGTTGCTTGTCTATCTAAAAACTAGTCGGCTCGCCCGACTGACGCTCGGCTTTCTCTTTCCGTGTGAGAATTGGCATGTCGCTTGCTAGGCAGAGTCTAGACCTGACACCTACTATACGTGCTCCCATCCTGCCCCTTGAGTCCTATCAAATTTGAAAACGCTTGGTCCACGGGAACAGGAGTCATGGAATTTTGGTTAAATACACCGACACGCCCACGACAGCGACGCACACACACACATACGCACCGGCACACACCTTCCAACAACACCCGCAGTCAAACCAACAGACATACCTAGGATACGTTATACGTATAAATATCCTCTATATATATTGGGTTGTCCGAAAAGTTTCCGCCGATTTTTGATTCATCTTCGAATGAAAATTCCTAGAAGAAGAAATCCATTGATTGAACGATATATCCTCCATTCTGTTGAGTAAGGATTTGCCATCTTCCTGTAGGTTCCAGTTCCCCTCTTTCATAGAAGGTTCCAGAGTCAAAATCGAAAAACCCTCTCAGGTGCTTCTTGCAGTCCTCTAGCGGAATGAACGATTTTCCATTCAAAGGATTTTGCAGAAACTCAAACAAGTAGTGTTCTGATGGTGCTATGCCTGGACTATATAGGGGGGTGGTAAGACATCCCACCCAAGCTTTAGCAACTTTTGACGAGTGGCCAAAAATACGTGTGGTTTGGAGGTACCCTATTAGAAGATTACGCCCTCACGATGGTCACTTCGGGTCGCTTTTGGTCTATCGCTGCCTCCATATTTTCTAGCTAACCATAGTACCTTTCCGGCGTAATCGTTTGATTATGCGTCAACAGCTCATGGTAAGTGATTTCCTTGGAGTTACATCAGCAACTCGGCATAGTATTCCGCACCCAGACTTTGACTTTGCAGCGGCCTGTGACGGCTCACTAGAGGGGCTCCACGATCGCTT
>UZAF01017451.1:22512-47021 GCA_900617895.1 Haemonchus placei
GCGCAGTGGTTCTCCATTTTCACACGAGTCCTGTACAGACAAACTCCGACAAATGTCGACAGAATTACAACAGGAATATAGAGGAGGACCTACTCTTTCAGAATACGTATAACTTATGAGGTTGGGTCCTTCATCTTTTGCACAACAGTTGATAAATCCGGGGCGTCGAAAATCGGCGGGAACTTTTCGGACAACCCAATATAAAGCGCTAACTTTGTGTGTGTCCGTTTGTATGCCCGTTTGTGTGTCCTCCCAAGCCACGTAGGCAGGATCAAGAGCGTGTAGGTCACGTGAGCGCAATGAGAAAACAGTTATGACATGGAAACCAAGCGATGCTCTTTATATTGGTCCGTTGATTAATATTCAGTCTTTTTATGACGACACAGACTAAAAATCACAACTCGCCTCCCACGACGCAGGAAAATCAAACCCTTAGGAACTAGAGGAGGTTGGAATGGAGATCACCTAATAGTGTCAAGAGATCAATATCAACAAAATGGCATGCATCAGATCATTCAAGATGGGAAATATCAACTAAAAAAATATCAATATCAACTTATGCACCAAGCGTTTTCCTGGCTATTTGCCGTCATGCTACATCCTTTTACTATGGACGTTTCATCTGTCCATTCGCAGCCAACTGAGAGAGGAGAGAGGATAGGCTTCATGGGCAGATAATCTTCTTTTTACCAAAAATACCTTCGGCATTTAACCTATTTTTCAGACTAGACGAGTAATTTTCCATCCATACTATACATAATCCACAAGTTTGGTCGATAATGGGTTATCTTATTTTTGCTTCGAAAAAGTCCAGACAGCGGGGAAAAATGTTCAAAGGTGAGGATGGGGTCAACAAACCAGGCGGAGGAGACCCACATGCTGTGGGCGGAGCTTTCTCAAAGAGGGCGGTACTCTTCAGGTGTATTCATAACTCAATTCAATTAAGGCGCAGAGGCCAGCAAAAGAAATAAATAGAGTGAGCAGGCCTTACTCGTGCTGGGCATGCGTAAGCTTAGCGAAGCGCCGTTCACGATGGGTGGGGCGGGCGTTGAGACAAAAGCCACTTTCAAAAATGAATGCAACTTTGCTTGGAATCGTTCTAGAATGCGAGAAAAAAGTGAATGAAGGTAATGGAACAAATGTGGCCAAATATTCGAAGTGGGCGGTGTTGGCACTAAAGTGTGCGGGGCTTAGACAGGAACTTATAACTCTTTTCAGAAACCTTCCGGAAACACAGCCCCACTTCACATCCCAAAAAAATGATGGCCGCTACAGAAGTGTCAGGGAAGAGGACCAGTGATAATAGAGGTCTCAAGTGAGAATCAGAAGATTATGTGGCTCCGTCCATATGGCCAGAGCCCTTAGCGCGCGATAGCGTGCGTAGCTGCCTGTTGGTATGATATTCCACTCCATTCACCATAATCCATCACTGCTATACTTATGCAACCACACCATTTACCTTCGATGCAGCCGCCCGTACTACACTCTACTCGACACCGATTGTACTGCGCCGCTTCGACGAAAGGATAGATGGAGAGGGATGCGCTACCGTTCCTACCGTCGCCGAAACTGGGTTACGCCAAACACGTCGCGCGCGACGCAGCCCACTGGCTGCTTTCATAGTCCGCCTGCGTGCCAGCCGAGGTAGTGCTAAGGTGGGAGGAGGGAGGCAGACAGTCTGTCGACTCGGTCGCGTCGCGCCCAAGCCTCTTCAAGGCATGAAAACAAAGAAAAACAAGATCAAAAACCATTTGCATAAGCCCCTGGTTATTTGGTTTTTGATCTTGCTGTTCTTTGTTTTCAGCCCTTCCGAGGGGGCGCGGCGCGATCGCGTCGACCGACTCTCTGTCTCCTCTCCCTTAGCACTACCTCGGATGGCACGCAGGCGGACTATGAAAGCAGCCACTGGTGGACACGTTTTAATTGTGCAGGGATTTGCGGTTTGAATTGTTTAGTATTCTGCCGCGCATGGATTCTGCTTTCTATTTTCCATTTCTGGTGCACGATTCCCCTATCGTGAAACTAAACGTAAATGTTAAAGGCACTGTTCACGAAAAAATGGTTTTGGAGATTTGCACATGATTTGAATTCGACGCCCCCTCTGATACCATTTGTGCAGGAATGAGGTCGGAAACGGTTTGGATAGGGCACAATAAGGGGCCGGAGAAAGAGCCACGGTCGCCCTCCGTCCCTCGCTAGGCTAACTACGAAATCTAATTGCCGTTCACCACTTTCGCATTGGAGCGAAGTTCGTGAAAAATTGATAAGCTGGTTGGCAAATTGCCAGAGTCTGCCAGTCAGATTTTCAGGCAAATTGGGTGTGTTGTCTGCTATTGCAGACATTGCATCGCCTTCGTGCATTCGCCCGAACACTCCCTTAACCGCCCTTCTTCCAATGTGAACTCGTCCAACCCCCTTTCCACCTCTTTTTTGACCCTTTCTANCAAACCAGAAGGAGGAGACCCACGTGCTGTGGGCGGAGCTTTCCCAAAATAGGCGGTACTTTTCAAATGTATTCATAACTCGATTCAATTAAGGCGCAGAGGTCAGGAAAAAAAGAAGAAAAGTGAGCAGGGCTTCATGCGTGTTGGGCATGCGTAAGCTTAGCGAAGCCCCGCCCACGATGGGCGGGGCGTGCGTTGAGACGAAAGCCACTTTTCAAAAATGAACGCAACTTTGCTTGGAAACGTTTTAGAGTGCGGGAAAAAAGTGGTTAGAGGTAATGGAACAAATGTGGTCAAATCCCAGAAGTGGGCGTGGTTGGCACTTAAATGGCACTAAAGTGGGCGGAGCTCAGATCAAAAATTTATAACTCTGTTCGAAAACGTTCCGGGATGCGGCAGGAAAGTGGTAAGGGGTAAAATAGCGAATGTGGTCAAATCCTCAAAGTGGGCGTGGTTGGCACTAAAGTGGGCGGAGCTTAGATTAAAAATTTGTAACTATATACGGAAATGTTCTGAGATGCGGGAAAAAAGTGGTATGATATAGTAGAACAAATGTGGTCAGATCCCAGAACTGCGCGGGATTGGCACTGAAGTGGGTGGGGCTTACATCAAAATTATTAAGACTTTTCAGGTGCGCTTTAAAACGCGGGAAAAAGGTGTCTGGAGGTCATAAAAGTAATGTGGTTCGAAGTCTTAAGTGGGTGGGGTTTGCAAAGAGGGGGGCGGGCCTGAGATCAAGAATTTATACATGTGTCCTTCACACTGACCCTGACCACATAGGTGTACAACCAGGGGATGCCACTACACTCTTTCAAAAATTAGGCTAAAAATTTTTTAAAGTTATTATCCGTGGTTCCACACGCAGTAGTCCCTTCTACTCAGAAGCAAATGCACTACATTAACTTCAGACCTCATAAAATGAATTCTACAGTAACCTCGGCCACACAGGTGCATACCCTGTAGAGACGTGTAAATCCCTACAAATACCCGAAGGGGTTTCCCCTTCAAATTTGGTGTCCACGGCCACATTGAGCCCAAACTACACAGGGTCCCTTCGACTACGTGGACTGCAGAGGTATATGATTTGGATACATCGGAGTACTCTTCATGGCCACACACAGCCCCCTTTCACATCCCAAAAAAATGATGGTCGCTACAGGAGTGTCCTGGAAGAGGCTCAAATGATAAGGGTCTATCATGAGTATCAGAGGCCATGTGGCTCCGTTCCTCATGGCTAGAGCCCCTAGCGCACGCAATAGCGTGCGTAGCCGCCTGGTTAGTAACATAATATCAAAACAATAGTAACGGATGCATTTGAATACAACACCGGTGCTGCAACGCTTCTGCACCTTTTTGCTAGGGAATCTTCGCCAACTCACCTCCTTACAGCTTTATTTTATAATTCCTCTATTTTTTCATGGAAAAAAATCCACGCTATATTCTAATTCACTTTAATTCTTCCTCAAGCAGATCTCATTCATTTCTTAATGGCGCCTTCTAAGTTGCAATGAAATTACTGCGCGTGGTGATGTAATCCGGACCACCAAGCGTCTGCACGGTTCAAACGTGTCGATCTCGAAAGCGCTACGGGCTGTATCGCGCGCGACGTGTGATTTCGTTCCATCGAGATAGGATCGATCGTTTCCCAAGTCTAAGGATACCACTTTGAATTACTGTAGTACGATGGTTTTAGACGTGCTTCTTCTACTGCCAACTGTAACCATTCTTCGTTTATCCGTTACTAATCTTTTATAATGTTAGGGTGTCCGGAAAGTTTAAGAAAATTTTGCCACTCAACTTCGAGAGCATGTTGCTCGCGAACGCCCTAAACTAGAACTATAGATTCGATAGCAGGGAGAGGAATTGTTGATAGGTCAATATTGCAACCGATCGGTATTTGAAGTCGTCGTTGGAAATAAGCAATTATCGACTAAACGATGTGCATTCGACGAGCCAGTCGCAGCCTCCTACTTCACCGTTAAGAAACTGGTCACTCCGACACTAAGGCTTGTAGCGAGATATGGTTACTGATGCGTAGCTGTGCTCCCTCTCTCATCATTTACCATAAATGCTACAATCGCTTTCAGTGAAAAAAGATTTGCTTCGACGAAGTTTTCGAGGCGAACGTCCGCTGTCCTCAAATATTGATACTGTTCTGACCTCCCGTCGGAGCAGTCATCTTCACCCTCTCAGGAAATGGAAAAGACTATCTCTACCTCGAATCCATCTTCCGCGACGTTCTACGCAAAAGTCACTCAAAGTAGGTCTCTCTGCATATGTCGCGCAGTCCCTGAGTGGAAGGAGCTCGAGTGCGAGTCAGTGTGTTTTAGAAGCGAGGCGCTCACGCCAAAAAGACATGTGCTCGTTCTTCTTCTGCTCAATCGGGTGTATTGCTAGGAGATCCTACCAGTGTGAATTGCGGTAAACGCAAGAGTATTCACTTCACAACTGAGAGAGATGGTGTTTCGAGTCCCCATTTTCCACCGATTACAAGGAAATTTTCAATCGTGATGGGTAATGCTCGTCCACCCTTGCGAGGACGTCGATGGATGAGCTGAAAAAACTGTTCAAACTGACTACTCTGCTCCCCTCATATTCACCTGACCTCACGCATGACTACCACCCTTTCAAAAGCCCATTGGTCTGCTCTCAGGGAAAAAATTAACCAACTATCGAGAAGTCAAGTAGGTGGTAGATGGATGAACTGCGTCGAGCTCCTCTTCATTTTGGAGAAGTGGTATCATTGCCCTCTCCGTTTGATGGAGAGAAACTGTGGCTAAGTAGGGCCACAATACTGATAATTGATCTGAGTTTATTGCTCTAGTTGATTTGTGTTGAAGAAACCAGTCGAACCTTTTCAAAACTTTCCGGACACCCTAATATTATCAGATGGGCTAAGGCGTGCATTCCATCGTCACAACAGCTCGTCTATGATCTTGTTCAAAGAGAACGTAGGAAGTCTTATACTCTGTGTACACGAAACTCCAACTTTCATTTCTGGATATCACGCATTATGACTGAAATACTTAATAGTAAAGTGTCTTTTAGTTCAAGTGTGTGGTCACTATGAACATTTACCACTTTTATCCCAATGAACAATGAACATCAATATAAACAGTAACACTAGCCCTCTCAGTTTATGCGAACAAACATACAAAGCTAGTACTTTACACACGTATAGGATGAAGGAGGCCTTAGTGTGATCACCCTCTTATAATCAGAGATTAGGAGTCCTCTCCTTCGCTACTATTCTGTTCGCAATGGTATCTTAACTCTGTTTTTATTGTTACTTTTGTATTGATTCATTTACCGATCTTCAGGACTTGATGTTCGCTTGTGCTCTCTATCCTACTGATGACGACTTCTTGGAAAGCGTTGAAACTGAAGTGAATCAGCAGGTTGTTGATTCGGTCGTAGACTACAGTGGAACCTGTCTTCCTTATTTGCTGCTTCAGATATGGCGGTTGAAGCGCCATTCATCGATATTGTTATGGGCCGGGAACAACGAAAACGAAGTGGCCATCAGATCGCATTGGTGGTCTGTTGAAAACTATGGAGGTGTGCGTACTGATTTTCAATTTTTGTTGTTCCTTGATGCTTTAGCGACCAAATCCTTTATGGTTTTCGTAGTTCGCCATGTACAGGGTGGGCCAAAATTATGATTACTCAATGATACTGAACTTTTGGTAGATTTTGATAATAAAATAAGCGTCACAACCTCGTGAATCGACCGTCGCTTTGCATTTACAAGCACTTTTGGCACGCTGCATGTACAGACGACTTGCCGTAACAAGGCGGGCGGTGCATTCGACCATAAGACGCTAGTTGAGAATAATTACAGATAGTAGTGGTAAACCCAGGGGGCCTGCGGTTATATTTGGGGGAGTGTTAAGGAAGCAGGG
Source organism: Haemonchus placei (assembly GCA_900617895.1). Lineage (NCBI taxonomy): Eukaryota > Metazoa > Nematoda > Chromadorea > Rhabditida > Trichostrongylidae > Haemonchus > Haemonchus placei. The sequence continues at coordinate 28,859 of UZAF01017451.1, forward strand.
CGAAGGTCTGCGTAGCAGCGAAGTTCATTCTAAGCCCAAAATAGCTAAATGAATGGATATTCCATGAAGTTTTTCTAGGCAGAATCGTGAAGCATCATCTGCACAACATGGCCTTAATACGGTCAGGAAGTGATCTCCTCAGTGAGCAGGCTAAAAAGAAGAAAAGGTTGGCACACAAAAGTTGCTTAGCCGCATCGGAAAAATTGTCGTACGGAAATACTGTTCACCGACGAAAAGATATTCACGGTGAAAGAGGTGCCTTTCGTAAATTCAAGAGTGAAAGTAGATTTGGAGGGCTGATCGAGCACTTTGGGCGCAGTAGGACACTTTGGCGATTCCAACCGGACATATTGCCAGGATGAAGCTCCTGAACACAGGCCGGAAATTGTCTAGAAATTTCGTAAAAGGGACTCCCTGATTTCATAACTTTTGATCAGTGGCCACTCTGGAGCCCTCACCTAAATCCCATGGATGTCTCAGTGTGGTCGTTAGCCCAAACAAGAAATGAAATAATCTCGAAAATGCCTTGCAAATAGCCGAGATCAGTTCGATGACCTTAGCTGCGTGCCACCGTCAATGCCGTCCATCGTCGTCTCTGGTGTTATGTGAAAGCAGAAAGCAACACGTTTCAGTCTCAGTGTACTATTTTGATAAGAAATTAGTGATAAACACTTCTGAAGTTGGTTTGCTTTATTAGCTTTCTATTCGTGTTCGGGATGTGATGTCTGTGTAATCATAATTTTGGCCCACCCTGTACATAGTAGCGTGCAAAGCCTCGATCGTCGGGCTGTCTCATATTAAATCGTTTTTACGACAACGAGATCAATCTTCTTCAAATTTGACTTGTAAATTTATGATTTCGCGATCAGATTTCTAGATGATTGATCTCTTCGTACATTTTAATGTTTTTTTATTGATTCTGATGCTGTTTCTGTTTTTGGTAAAATCGGTCACAGTATTCTATTTCAGGCTCGTAAAAATTTACATTTCTCATAAACACTGATTTGAGATGTATTCGATTGCTTTACATTAATCATTTTTAAAAGCAAGTGAGACTTAAAAGCATTCTTCTCAGAAGACGATCAAGTCAAGGATTACATACGCCTCTATAGTGGACTTGTAAAGCCTCTTGTTGAAGCTGGAGATCCATCTCGTCCATTCCTACTTTCTAGTCCAAGTAATGGGCAGCAAACTGAAGAGTGAGTTGAGAACTCCTTTGCGATAAAGTCAGTATCGAAATTTTAATGTTAGAGATTCATAATTAGCAATTTTTTGCAGTGAAGGAGGTGTATCGGCAAATCCCGGCGACCAACGTTACGGTGATATTCACTTCTACGACGAATTAAGGGACCTTTGGCGAGATAACTCCTACTTAACACCACGATGCGCAACGGAGTTTGGAGTTCAAAGCCTTCCATTTGCGTGAGTTAAAAAGTGTCAAAACGTGGTTTGACTTTTTACGCTGTACCTATTGAAATACAATTACACTTTGTGAAAAATTAGCAAGACTGTACTGCGCTTCTTGTACTGCTGGACAAGAAGAAGGAGAAGGATTCGTTGATAATAGGAGTCATCGAAGAAATCGTATGCTGTCGTTATTTTTCAAGCTTTTACGTGAGTGATCCTCACCAGAATACTGGATGGTGGACCGCCATGCTAGCAAACACTACAAACACGATTACGGATGGGCTTCGATACGAGCGAACACATCCATACAGTCGCAAGACTCTTTGAGTAGGAGATTCCGCTATATCTCGTTGAAGTTATCGTTAAAGAAAGCTATCGATACTTGGGACAAGAGCGGTGTCCAAGACTAGGGTAGTTGTAGTCAACACATAGCAATGCATCGAGTACTTCATGATCAGCATTAAACAATCTACGTGTAAATAGCAAAGTGTGTGGTAAAACAGTCTCGCTCGAACTATTCGGTACCCCTCTTGACAACGTCATGAGTCAATGGGGAAACCATAAGGAAGAAGATCGACGGCTACCTTTTACATCGCCTACGCTTTGAACATGCTTCGCCTTTAGAACACCAAATATGCAGCAGCAAAAACGAAAGCTGACTGAACACAACAGGGTAAGTGAAGAGATCGGCTTGCGACTGGACCTAATGAATACAATTTTTTCTTGAAAAGCGGATTGATTTGCTGCCTTCATATTCAATGTTGAGGTTATCTCTGAGTGATCTAGCTACATGGATCTAGAACTCAAAATCAACATGATGAACGAACTGAATGCGGAGCTGAGCAGAAAGGAACGAGCGTCAGGCGTAGATCACGATAAAATTGTTTCCCGTGATGTTTCCCTGAGACGACTTAGAAGCTCCAAAGGTTGCCGTGAACGACACTGTCACATCAAAGATTGGCATAGATAGTGCGTTGTAGGAAACAAAAAAATTATGTCCTTTTTGTGCCACACTCAGCGTCTCGATACACCATGTGCAGAGAACATTCGAGAGTTCCCATATCCTTCACCTCCGAGACACGAACGCTAAGAAATAGATGATTGGTTGGGCCGAACACACTATGCGATTCTGTGATGAGACTTGGGCGGTATCTGACTTGATCGCTCGGGATGTTCAACGAATACTATACGGCCCCCCTCTCGGTGGTCGGACTCCTTAAAAGCTCTGAACGAGAGAAATGGCATGCGTGGTGTCTGGCAAGCGAAAATAGTCCACTGAACTACGCTGGCTGGCGAGAGGGACGAATAGAGGCCCAGTACATACTTACTATATATACAGCTATCGCCCTGTCTGTATGCCTGTCTGTATGTCACGAGATTCGGTATTACTTGAGTGAACAATTGTAGAGGTCATGGGCGGTATTTTTTGGATCGGAAGCTACTCCCTAAAAATAAATATAACTCTGTTCGGAAACGTTCTAGAACGTGAAAAAAGTGGTTCGAGGTAGTATAGGGAACGTGATCGAATTCTCGAGGTTAGCGGGGTTTGTATCAAGGTGGGCGGGACCAAGGCCAAACATAGCTTTGTTCGGAAACGTTCTAGAATGCGAGAAAAAGTGGTTAGCGATGGCAGGAGAAATGTGGTCAAGTTCCTGAGAAGGGTGGGGCTCACACGGAGTGGGCGGGATAAGATCAATAATTCATGAGTTTGTTCCGGAAACGTTTTGGGACATAAAGGAAAGGTAGTAGAGGTAGTATAAGATGTGTAGTCGAGTTCCTGAAGTGGGCAGAGTTTGCACAGGATGGGCGGGCTAGAATCAAAACTTCTAGAATGCGGAAAAAGTGGTTAAAGGTAGTCGTGGAAATGTGGTCGAATTTTCAAAGCGCGCGGGTTTGCACGAAGGTAAGATCGAATTCATTAAACTCCGCTTAAAAACGTACTAGAATTCTGGAAACTTAGACTTTCAGATGGAGAATGAGTCCCCAAATTAGGCGGGGCTTGCGCTGAGTGAGCGGGGCTAACAGTAAAAATTCATAAGTCTCATTAAAAGTGTTCTAGAATACGAGAGGGTGGTCAAAGGCCATAAAAGATAAGTGCTATGATCTCCGAAGTGAGTGGGATTTGCAAGGTAGAGGGACAAAATTGTAAATTCACAACTCTGTCCGATGGCATTCTAAAAGGCGGGAAGAGGTGGTTATATATCATAGAGGAGAAGAGATGGGGCTAAATTCTTGGAGTGTGCGTAATTTGCAGTGAGTTGGGCGGGACTGAGGTCAAAGGATCATTATTTCCTTTAAAAAACGTTCTAGAATGCTGAGAAAATGGTTGGGGGCGCCTAAAGAAAGTGAAGTCAAATGTAAGGGAAGTGGTCTGCGTTCTTAGGGGTAGAGCTGTCATCAAGCACCCTTAACTTTTCTCAAAAATGTTCTAGAATCCGAAAACAAGTGCATATGGCTGTTGGAGGAAGGAAGGTCAAAACTCCAGAGTGGACGGTGCCTGCAGTGAGGTGGCACAGCTAAGATTAATATCCTATAATTAGTCCGGAGACGTTCTCAGTGTTACAAAATCTTTCTATACATCAAGTCATCGTCACTTACTACTTGCGAAGGATTCGTTTAACTCTCCCTGTCCGTCTCGAAATTTGGTTTTACTTGATCAAGTAGCTCAAGTTTGGGATGGTTGGAGCCTCAGGCATGTTCACAATTTTGCTCTAAAGCGTTCTCGCTCTGAGAAAAATAGGCCATGGTTAGGAATAGGTAACAAGTCAGCCGGAGACTCATCCGCAGTGAGCTGAGCGTTCTAGACTTTTTTGCATGAAATCATGCTCCACTACAGCCTATTATTGCCAATTTCTTAAAGGTGGAGCTCACATCAGAAAATGATTTATGTTTGATGCGTTCTTTGTTGTTACGCAAGCGTGAGTGTGTGGCGCCTCTCATCGCAATGTGCTCTGTTAATCTTTCTTTATGGTTTAGTAAGAGAACTAGTTGAGGTAATTTGAAATCAAAACCCTGTTTTCAATTTATAGAAATGATTATTCAAGTTTTCAGAAGCACTATGTTGAAGCATATCAATTTTTCCGAATGGTTTTACACATCGGAGCAGCTTGTGCATCGACAGCACAAACCGGGTGGTATACTAACCAATTTGTTAATGGTGTTCAATCATTTTCCGGTTAGTACGTTGTTCTACAATGTCTTACTGCATAAGTTTGGATTTGAATTTGTTCAGATTCCATTTCAATGCACTCAATCACTTGTCGATCTAAGTCGTTGCGATTTTCTGAGGTCACCGCAGTTTGTTGATCGATATGCATATTTCTCCCAAGCGAATCAGGCAATCACATACAAAATACAAACTGAACATTATAGAAGGTTGTAAATCTCGTTGATTATGGTTTGAGCTTTCAGTTTTGAATAGCGATTTCCAGACATCGTAATTTACTGTTACCATCCGGACTTGGCAACACAATGTGCTCCCTATACTGGCAGCTCAATGATGTATGGGCTGCTCCAACTTGGTCAACAATTGACTTTGATATGAACTGGAAAATAGCTCATTATGAAGCGCGTCGATTCATGGCACCTTTGATAGTAGTGATCGTGAGTTATTAGGTTTTTTGAACGAGTAAATTACGGCAGATCTTCTTGCTTTGCACTTCATTCATCGAGCGAGACTGACCGGAATAGTTTTATTTGTAGTGTCGTGGAGTTGAGAAGGTTGTAGGCTTGAGTACTGGGAAAAATTTGATGGTACCTGCGGTAGTAATAATTTGAAGAATTAATATCTTTGACGTGGCGGGTAGGTGAATGGCGCGTGGCGCACCATAACACACGCAAGGTCACGGGTTCGAATCCCGCGCGATATGAGCTTAAACGAATCCAGCTTTCTATTCCTTGCGGTTTGTGCATCGGAGCACTGGAAGCCATTGTGAAGGCCATATTCGCATTCACTAGCCCACTATATGTTCAAATGAAAGTCGAATGCAGGGCGCATTCTTCGACGGGATTGATTGACACAAAAATGTCTTATCCTTTATTAGTTCCGTAATTTTGACTTGTGGGAACAGTTTGCAGACCCCACGACTTGGATGAGTCCGGCTGTTTCTTAATGGCTGTGCTAATGTCTGTAAGGCGCCTTTCAAATGGTTGTTACAGGCAATCCACCCGTCATTGTTGCCTATCCATCACGTATATCCTGTTAGAGTTTTCCTTGGAACCAGCTTTTGAATGCCACCTTCTAACCGAACATTCCCAGTCAAATATTTACGAGCATATAATGATCTATCATTATAGTACGCCTTGGGTCTGAATGATATGGGAGTGACGGTAGTGAACGATCTGCCAGAGGAAATCAGGAATGCAACGGTGCAAATCGATATGTTTGCATGGACTAATGGCTTTGACTCGGTTTTCAGTCAAAGAAAAGTAATTGATATCGCTCCAATCAGCGCGACGGAGGTGGATCTTCCGCAGTGAGTGATCTTTCTTCGTTTTTATAGTAAAGGATGTTAACAGATGTGATTAGAAATGTCTTGATCAAAGCCTTCGGACACTGAGAACGCATATTAAGAAAAAGTTCCTTGAACTGTCTCATGATGTGTTGAACAGTTGATACTGTGTGGGATTTACACGGGAAAGATACTTTGTCGTAGTGGCCATTCAATGTGATATATATGGCGCCGTAGGTGTATTCAAACGTTGATCTCAAGACTACGTTCCAAACTTGCGAAACCATTTTGAAAACAAAATTATGAAACCAGTTACCCACTGGGTTACGCCACTGTGTCGAACACATACCAAGTTCCAGCAGCTGCTACGACGCGCAGCGACGGCGCTGTTGAACGGGTGTAGGGCTCATAAAACTTGAAGGTTGGAGTTCTGAATGTGCTTGTTATGTTTTATTGCACGAAATGTCTTCTGAATGCTTACAAAACAATGTTATGCTCAATTTTTACTATCCTAGATCCCTCACAATCGAGGAACCACTACATCGAGTCTTCTTCGTTTCCACTAACCGAATTTTGGTGTCCGCTTACTTGAACAGTCACAGTGGTATAAAGAAATTTTTGACACCCCATGCACTTTCAGCAGAGTGGTTGAATGACTCATCTGACCAGAGCCCTCCCTCTTTGGAGGGGATGCTGTCCTAACATTTGCTGTTCCTCACTCTCTCAAAGCGCTGCTACACATGAACTGAAATTTTTGAAAAAAAAAACAGTTGAATAACGTGTAATCGCCTTTATATTTTTATTATTATCTTTCTATACTTACATGATCAGCGAGTATAGAGGAACTGTTTGCTGAGGTAAAAGTAGTCCTAATGATGTGGTGTTACACGACGCCACGTCTCGACTCAAAACCTTGAATCGACATATGAATTGCTTTTGAGCTGTCCTCTAAGGAGCCGTTCTTACTCACTTTCAGCGCTATTTTGTGGAAGCCGCTGTTGTGTTATGTGATTTCTTCATTCACTTAAGGTCTAATTCGCAGTGCTCTAGTGCAGAGCGAAATCTCTTCTGCACTCTGCACTGAAGCACTAGAAGGCTGTGGATCGGAGCTCTCAGGTGAAATCACGGAGTCGCGGGCGAAGTTCCACTTCAAGACCTTTATACCCATGGAAAAGTGCGAGTTTACCTCTCAGGATGGGATCAATCCGTCATCGTTGTTATCATCAGGTGATCAAGGAGGATCTTCGTGATCTTTTCCCGCGACCTTGTCGTCTTTGCAGTCGATAGGGAGGTTGTCGTATTAGGTTGTCCGGAAAGTTTTAACCGTTTTTGAACACCCTGAGTTTGTCATCTGTTGTACGAAACATCAGGGACCTAACCTTATAAAGTTATACACTTTCTGATAGAGTAGGTGCTCCACTATAATCATGCTGGGATTCTGTAAACATTGTCTGTCGGTGTAGGACTCGTGTGAGAATGGAGAACCATCGCGCGCATTTTCAGCACCTAGTGCTTTTCTTCTACCACAAGGGTAAGGACGCAGTTCAAGCCACGAGGCAGATTTGTAACGTTTGTATAGACAGTGTTCCAGGGGAGCATACAGTACGTGAGTGGTCTGCGAGATTTAAACAGTATGATTTCACCTTTAAAGATGGGCAACGCTCAGGGAGGCTGTTACAAGTTGGAAATGATCAAATCAGAATTTTAATCGAAACGAAACGGCACATCAGTGCTCGTTGAATAGGAAGACTTTTTGTTCCGAAATCAACCTTCCATGACCATTTGCTGGGAACGATTTGGTCCAATGAATGATATCTCACCTTTCTCCCTCAAGCTTCCAAAGCTTCCGAAGCCCGTTTCGAGCCAAGGCTTCGCAACTCCTTCTTGCTCGAAATGAGCTGCTCTCATATTTCCGGTGAATGACAAGGGAAATTTCTCTTACACTACGTTTCCGGTGTTGCTAAAGTGTCGAGGTAATATCTGATCTGTCATAGAAGGTTCTGTTCACTGTTCAGGTATAGATCGATGTGGCAAACAGGAGATGCGGATTTCCTCATACGAGCTAGACTTTACAATAGCACTGGTGGGCTACTTGCTCCGGAGACGGTTCTCCTTCCTAGCAAACTCTATGAGGTATGGAGCGTTTTGATTCACTTTCATAGAACCACTCGGCCAAAAAGAATGGTACCTCCACTTTCAGATTGATTTCAACGTGTTTGGCGATGTTTCTATCGCTGAATTCAGTGTGATAGATGATCTCACATATCTGCTATCTATAAATGCCACAAGCCTTTCGCCATATACGTGGATCGCAGTGTCGAAACCGTTCACGGGATGGTTCTCTGATAACGGCTTCACCATGACAGTTCCCACTCGAAAAGTTATGCTTCACCTTCGACACCCAGTAGAGTTGTCTGAAGGCGATTTTCATGTATGTAACTTAAAAAATTGTGGTGTACAATGAATTCTTTACAGAGAATCTGTTGTTTTGTTCTCAAAAGATTAAAATATTTGAACTTCTGAAGCTCGGGCAATGGGTATTATTTCTTTCCTTTTTCCGTAGAGGCTTGTATTTGTAAATTGTTGTTTGCTGACCATTCAAAGACCATAAAATTCATTTTGCCTTGGAAGGAATGTGCTTTCTTTTTGTTCTGAATTTGCCTCTCACTTCATCCTGTTGACTCTGTAGTCGAAAGGGGCATCTCATCTGAAGGTTGACATGAATATGTCAATTTTCAAGTGGAAGAACCTTTGGTCACAAATGTTCAACATGTTACAACTTAATTATAAATATTTATTAGAAGATCCTTTTTATGTACACAAAGCGTTACTTGATTCGCAGGGTTTATTTCCTGGTGTGAGGAATAACTTCTGCTCTGCTCCACCACAAACACATACTCGAAACGCATCGATGGATGCCGCCAACGCCGGCGATGGTGAAAGTGGAAGACCTCGCGTTGTGTCGAACAGTAATCGCCCTCGCAAGTGTATTGAGCCATCACGCTGAAAGTACTCGTAAGATAGGAAATCTGTTAGGAGCAGAGAGATAGGTAGGTCATTTTATTCAAGTATGAATGTCTTATTTAATAACTCTGGTACCCTGTCTTTCAAGTTCAACAGCCTATAGGCTGCAACGGCACACAGTCTGCCACAGTTAGTAGGGAGTGTGGTTGTAGCCTCGCATGGGCAAAAATCACACTAACAAAGAGTGATACTCCCTATACCTGTAGCGTAGTTTTGTAGGGGTTAAAAGAAGTGATTGGGATAGGGTCCATGTGAAGCTTGCATAAGTGCGGGACTGTGTTATCAGTAGTAGTTTATCTTCAAGTTTAAATGTGGGTATGTAATTTGTTGTTCCCGCACTTGGGACGACTACCTGCACGGAAAGCTGTAGCTCTAAAACAAAATCAATGAAATGAGGTTGCGCTGTTCCACAGCGCTGGCACCCTCTATGAGAACAGCAAAAGAGGGAGTGATTATTCCAGGGTTTGCTAAACTTGAAATTAAGCTAATAATCAATCCACGAACTGTTGTATTGAAGATGACGGATGTTGCTCCAATAAACTTTGCCGAATTCGCTTCCATTCGGATTCCCTCATTCCCTCGAATTGATAAGTTCTCCGCTTCAATCTTAAGTGTTTCATCGATAGGTGAGCGAATCTGCAACATCACATCCAAATAACTAATTTCCAATCATCAGTCAGCTCCTTATCACCTACGTTCAGGCAATATTTAAAAACAGCTGCAGAACTAGAGTAGGAATATGTTGACTCTGAGAAAAGCCTCATCACTAACCTATGAGTTAAATTGACGGTAAAAACCGTTGATCGCTTGAATTGTAGAATAGATAACGCAGCTGTTTCAAGTTGAGACCTTACAAGGGCTTTTAGGGATTTTGATCAGAGTTTCCGTCAGCAAGCTGACACCAAGCTTATGGCACACTTTTGAATCTTGTGCACGCCTTGACCGATTTATTCCAAATCGTGAAAATGGTACCTTATTGGTCACAATTTTAGCTGTCGAGAGCTTTTTAATTTTTTCGTCAATTGAAACGACCGGATGCTGGGCGCTGAAGATTGGTCTTGAAGTCTTCGTGGAGATCACCTGAAACAAATTCACCCGATTCCAACACTATTTGAGTTAGGACGTTTTCAAAACTTCGAAATTTCTTGAGCGATCCTCAACAAACCTTGATTACCTGGAAATGTTTCGTGTTTTCGAGCCGGCAGCGATTTTCCTGAATTGTGAGGCGAGTTCCGTTTTTGCCCCCTGATATGAGCAGCTGTAACAAACTTATTTTAAAAATTTACAGAAGGAGCCAAGTCATAAAAAATTTCGTCTCAATTCCTAGTTTTTGTTACCACACTGCATATAACTTGGGCCTAAAATCAATCGAAATAAGAAGCACCGTGAAGTTGCAGGATTTCCTTTTCGGATACCAACCCTTTATGGCCTCTCTCGAATTTCATATTCCTTCAGATGGGTGAATGTTATTACTTCGATTTCGAACAAGGCCTATCATTTGGATTGCCAGCTTGCAAGTTACCAAGTGTTGGGACGAGGCACTGGCATGCAATTCCTACTGCATCTTCAAACACATTTCACCACGGGAGTAATCATGTGTGGACGTTTTTCCTCAATTTGGCCTGCTATTACTTTTAGTGAATATTAACTAGGCTCAATACTTACTCTAGATCCGTATATATTGAGCTCTTCATCTTTGTAACCAGCGACCTGACCGTTTGTGACGACTGTCCCGAGATCAATGTGGTTACCATCAAATTCCACTATCTAAATGAAATAGATGGACTGTTAAGAAACGCTGGAGGCAGTTTTAGGAATACTTTGGAAACCCCTTAATTTTTTTCGTAATTGACGGTTAACTGGTTGGTACTGACTGTGTAATAGTACTATTTTTACCTGCTGCATTGTTTTAACCTCGGTACTCCATGACATATGCAGCCGAGAAGCAAGGGGGATCGATCAGGGTCGGCGACCTCATTGTACTCCGGCCTTTCTACTGACTCTTTACGTCTATTTTTATCCGAAATGACGAAAAATTTGGCTGATCAACTGGAACCTGAGAATATATGCAGACGACGACCTAGGAACATGGTTAGTTGGATCGGTTAGAGTCATTTAACTGGTTCATGGCAGGTATTTTTGCTCAAAATGAGAAAAGAATTGCTGATTAGGAGCCGGTCTATATTCCTCGGAGTTGGAACACTGTACCATTAAACTGAACGAAGCTGCGACTTATCGGTTAATTCCTTCACAGCTCGATATAGTATAGTGGCGTCTCATTGCTCCAGGCGTGAATCTTAGCACGCGTGTACGCTCCATTGAAATGAGCGAAGCTGTAAATTTGTGGTGCCTAATCTGAAGTTCTTCCAGATGAAATTGTCGATTTAAGATTCCCCTTCCTCCCCTTCACCCTAGCCCGAAGTCTACACCTGCCACCTGCCATTCGTATTCCCATCTTACCGCCTGTGTAACGATCTATTAGGTTGATGCATAGTTATTGCGGATTTTTTTCAGCGAATTTTATTTGATGAAACGATAGAAAAATCTAGCAAAGACGTGTTCAAATAATTGCTCGAGAACATATCCACCATCTACGTGAAGCACTGCTTCCCATTTGCTAGGCGGTCGTATTCCACAAGCGAAGAAATTTCGATCCTTGGAGACGATCACGTCTTGACGTTGGCCATCAAGCCATCCACTTCGTCGAAAGTTCTGCTCGTTAACCAATTTTTCAACGGGCGATCAACGTGATAATCCATTGGAGTACCTGTTGGTGAATAGGGCTACCGCAGGAGATTCCATTCCTCATTCGGCTTTGGCTGACTGTTCTATCTCCGAGAAGTTCGTTGAGACCACTTTATGACTGTGCCACCTTCCAACATATCTCGAAGTAGTAGAGCATAATGTGGCGTATATGAGAATGACTTCCTAGATATCTTCTGTTAAGGGAAGCGAGAAGATTATTTCTACAAAAATCCCGAATTCAAAAGTTTAATTTTATCGAGAGAAAAGAAGCTGCGAAAAGAATCTGCAATAATTATGCATCAACCTAATCGATCTGAGGGAACAATTTTTGCGCACACCCGCCCCAGTGGAAGGAGTTCACACTTGCCACCTACGAACAGGCCCCACCCACTATCAAGATTTGACAACTCCTCCTTGTGGAACCTCTAATCACTTTTTTCGGATTCTAGAACGGTTTTGAACAAAGTTATGGATTTCTTTAGAAGCCTTCCATTGGAAAACCCGCTCTGCCACACCAAGCGGAGCTTTGTTTTGTTTACTCCTGCATATTCCAGCTTGGAATTGGCTCAGTCCAGCACTTTTTCTAGACTCCAGGCTTCTGTGATAGAGATTGCAGATATGTGTAGAAAATACCGCCCACTTCGAGAATGCTCCTCCCGCCGCAATTGTTTAATCTTCGCCTAGTTTGCTCACCCATTCCCAAAGAAGTTTCCGTCCGCTTTGACATCATCCACTTCGACGCATGTCAACTTGGTAGACGGGGATCCGCTGAACTCATATGTGCTCTTGATCATTTTCCAGGTCCAAACTTACCCAAACTTGATGACCTTCATGGAGTTTCTTCGAGTAATGCCGAAATTTCTAATTTGTCACAGACAAACACACAGAAACACCAAACTTGTGGGTTATAAATAGTAAGGATGCTTATTTACTTAATATTCCCATTGAAGAAGTCGACTTGGGCCGTTCCAACCACATCACACCCGAGCTCTCACCAGTCAGAGCACGTAAAGAGCAAGTGCGTGTCGTAGATAATTAAAAAAACGTCGCAGGCGCCTTTCTAAAACCAAAAACATCAACTGGCTCAATTTTGCAGCAGATTGCATCTGCCTTTATGAAAAGACGTAGTCCAAAAAAAAAGAAAGCGACACAGCCCAGCATTAAGAAACAGATTTTGTAACGACTTACGACTCACTCGAGAGCTGGGCACAAAAAAATGGGTGGCACGGTAGTGATGGCGAGAGCGTCATGGCTAGTAAATATGTGCATGGAAACCAACAAGACTACAATTGCACGGCTATCTTTTCATTCCAAGAATACTTCTTGTTTTAACGTATACTTCAAGGATTTGAACTCTGTGTATGCTGGATGAGCATGAGGTCAACATTATTCGAAGAAATGTTGAAAAACAATGCTCAAAGGACCCCGCCAGTTTGGTGGTTATGAGATTCTGTTGGGACAGTTGGAACAGAACGGTACCGGTAGGAACCCTGAAGGCAAAAATCGAAATCGCTCTGTGCCGAGTGGATGGATTTCTCTTCAAATAGATAGGAACTAAATAATGCCAAGGAACAGGAAATAAATATTTATTAAAGAGTGTTCCGGGAACTTGATATTATGATTAGTACTTTACCATTTACGTATGTTTCGATCTATTTTTTTGACGAACGAAATTGTTCATGCAATCTCCACAGAGTGAGCAGACAGCGAATCTTTAAAGATGTTTGTTTGTTTGTGTTTGGTTAGGAAATAGTAGGGTTACTAGAGCAGATCCTCACCTTTTCCGTTGTGTCCGTATGAGGATCGTGAATGGTGTGAAATCGTAAGAATCGCATGCCATGGTGAGTCATTTGAAGGGACATTACTATCATTATATTAACCTGAAACAAATAAATTTGACATCATTAGGATTACATTGAAAGCTGCAAAAGATTTCTTCTCCTGCTATGACAATGGGCGCTTGAACCCGATGATCTTTAATGTACAGGTAAACGTTTTTCCACCACTTTTCCTTTTTAGTTACTAGAAACTTCCTTGGCTCTTTTCTATAATTGTGTGAAAAAAACAATTCGCAAAAAAAGAAATATCTCAAAGGGAAGATCCGAACCTCTTCTCTAAGGAAGATCCAGACCCCAAGAAAACACAACGGCACCTCTGTTAAGAATGGTAGTAACAAAACCGTATTTTAGTAAAAAATAAAAGATAATGTATGACCGTTAATAGTGCAAGTGCCAAAATCGACAGTATAACGAGGCATCCGATAACTGCATAGAGACGTTTCTCTCTCAGTCCAGTCACATGAATTGAATCTTCCCGGCTATCCGAAGCTGAAGGAAATGACGTCTCGGAGCCGGAACGCATATATGCCGGCGGCGGCATCCCCTAAATCCGCAATTCGATTACGATGATTTCATATATCGCTTGAAAACCCTTCGAGATTTTAATCATCATGGGATTTCCTATTCAAGCCGTGAATTAGNCCATCATAACTAATAATTCTTATGTCGTTGGGCGAAATGAGAGCAGTGGCTTGAAATCGCTGAGCAATTGGACAGGCAATTAACTGGTCCAATAAAACCATTTCAATCGCCTTTACCAGTCAGGCATAATTACTAATTGAATGGTCATCTAGTCAACAACTGAGTGCTCATTATTAAGTGGAACTATGGCAGTTTAACTTATTCCCTTCAGAAGCAATCAGCGAGAATTCGATAACAAAAGGTAAAACTGGCGATTTTGAGACTTAGAAATGAAATCATTTTAATGCATCAATTGTTATATTGTTTCGTAAGGTACTGTGGCAATAAATGAAGGAAAGTGAACATTGGAGAAGCTAAGAAAGGGCTCGGAAACGAACTGATCAATAGTAGGACAGTGCAAGGTCTGACCAGCTGGTCTTTATTACAACCAGAGGCTTGCCTCTTGACAGCAGCCCAAATCCCTTTGAAATGATGTTGGGAGAATGATGGGGTACTATTTTGTCAAATGAACTCATCGCATCAAGAGACTTCTCTTAGAATACGCCATGTCATGCTCCCGTGCTAATCCCGTAGAAGGCTTTGAAAGTAAATTATCAGAGCTGCTTGAATGCATAAGGTGTTTGTAACAGTATTTTGTCGACTTGAAAGTATTCATCAGCTAGATGTGAACCATCATTAGTGGGCTAAGGGTAGAAGGGAGTAGAATTGGTGTGTCATACCCTATCCACGCTCTGTGACACTCGCTACTTGGGAATGCCTACCTTGGCATGTTCACACGATGATTCCCTTACCACATACCGTTCAAGTCTCTAAGTGGGACATTGACGGCATATGAGATTAAAGTGGTTTCGTGAGATGGTTCCAATCAAAAGCCCAACTATTTTTCCCTACGATGCGAGTTGAATCACCTAGGAAATGAGTCATATGCATGTGCACTTCGTTGTTGCAAAGCTCATGAGGTACTCGGGAAAAGCAATTTTTGAAGGTGTTTACTTGTTTTTATTCATTTTATTCTTTAAGCCTTTCAGCAAGGTATGCAATGGTTGTTGTTTTGTCCCTTCATTGAGGATGACCGGATTTCTCATTCCTCTGGGTCCCATACAAGGGATCAAGCAGCCAACCGATGAGTACGAAGCATTTGTGTACATAAACAGGTGTCGAATAGTTGCAACACTGATCGTAAAGGTTCCTTTTACCTTCAACTTTTCATTCAGCTTAATGGAGATTATGAACTATGTAAAGAGGCTAAGTCAGTGGAGCAGCTGTATCTCCTAGCATTTATCAAGGGAATTACAAAAAGAGTTTAATGATACAAATCAACATTGAATATTCATCCGTTTCTCCAGTTCATCTGTTCCAGACATCCATCAATAGGTTTACGTTTTTCTGTTATTTCCTCGGTAATGTGTTTGATGCTTTTATCTTAAACTATTACGAGTTGCTCTAACTCTCAACCAACATGGGTAATTAGGCAAATACCTATGACTTGCAATCGCCTGAAATGCCATGAGAGACTCAATAAGCTAAATCGGTTGCAGTGAATTTTTCAGGTTTGTTTTTGTTGTGGAAGGCTCATTGCTTAAGGGTCAGCACTTGTGTCGCGTTCAATGCCATCCTTTTGTGCCATACTTTGATGGCATTATTGCGGATCGTTTAAAGTTCGTTCTTCCTAGCGCAGTTCCATCGAAGACAATCAAAGAATCGAGCTTCGTGCAATTCACATGGGCTTCATCCTCAAGGGAAGATTTTAAACATGAGAAGGCACGATCCTGTACATGCAGGTTTACCAACTTGAAAGTCCTGGGGTACTGTTTATTTCACAATATTGAAGCTTTGACGTCTTGACATTCCCAATGCTTATACGTCCTCGCTTGCCCTCCCTACTTGGAGTTTCGACTCCAATCCATCGAACAGGGTGGCCGTTGCGCTACTGACCATGAGAGACTTGTCTCTCAAGTGCTTGTGAGGTGTCGATAGATCCTATGATTCACCAAGGGATGCTGTTATGTAGTTAATGGGATCAACATTCCATTTCACTTCAATTTATCTTTGTTTGATTTCTTCAAAAATATAGGGGCTATAATTGGCATTATTAGAATCGTGTTTTGGGTAGGAGAACGAAGATGGAATGTAGGAGGCGGTGGAACCCAATCTCGGGGTAGATATTGGTATTGTCGCTCCTACCCATCTTAGGTTCCCATTTGAATGCTTGAGGCTGAGTAAACTTCACTCCCTACATCTTTCCCCACCCATCCATCTTGCTCTCATTTTTGAGCTTCCTTCTTGTTCTCGTACTGCACATCACCTGTCGTCCCGTTGATCATCGATTCGCTTGAGCAGACTCTCCGTTCGTCCCTGTCGCGAAGGCCACTGTATTCTAGTACACCTTCTTCACTTGGCTGACACAAAGCAGCCATTTCTCTCATTTAGAGCTTGCGTGAAGAAGTCTGACCATAAAGTTGCCGGCTACTTTTTTGACATCCCACAAGGTGCAGTCAATA
The DNA here is from genome assembly GCA_900617895.1 of Haemonchus placei. Lineage (NCBI taxonomy): Eukaryota > Metazoa > Nematoda > Chromadorea > Rhabditida > Trichostrongylidae > Haemonchus > Haemonchus placei. The sequence continues at coordinate 45,467 of UZAF01017451.1, forward strand.
GCCCTCCTGGTCTAACGGAAAATCGCATTACGCGTCCGGCCTAGCTGATCTCCGATTTCTTGCTGTACTGTAAACCCAAAGTAATGATGCCACGAGGTTTTGCTTACACTCGACTTCTGGAATTCCATTTCAATTTCGAGATCTTCTAAGGCAACACTATCTCTAATACTTCCAGAAATGAAAGAGCGGCATGTAATTTGGACCTATTTTCAGAGTGTGCATATTTCTGGTTAAGAATGAGTTTCCATGGGCAGGTGATATGTTGTCATCAATTTTGGATCAATCAGTAAGGCTTGTGCTGTCGAGGGTTAGTCTGCGAAGTTCTTCGATCAAGCTTTTATTGCTATGCTATCCTTCGAATTTTTGCTATGCAGTCGATAGAAGTTAAAGTCGATTTTTGCTATAGACAAAGTTATATATCATAAATTTAGCACTTCACTTGGACTCAAACGGCACTATATGCGCGTGCGGTCGCGACACGGTGTTTCCCGGTAGATCGGTGATCGACTCGCTTTGAATCTGTTCACATTCCCTTTCAGCTATTGCGCAGTATCATTAGAAAATTGGACGCCTTAGAAGGTATGTGATACTCAGATTGTCTGGATAGCTGTGTACCTCCAGGAGCCGCGAGAAGCCGCTTCTGAAAGTGCACTGTCTTAGTCCTCCTAATTGGGCTTTCACATATAGTTAAGGCTCATCCCTATTTGCTCCTCTCTTCATGCTTCGATTGTGAATGTTTGGATTGAATCTCATTTTCTTACAGTGATTTCGGGCAGTGATAAGATCTTACAAGGCTACAGTAGCCGGAAAGATGTATTCGCAGTAGTTGTTCAGCGCAGTCATTCCCTTTGCATATTACGTTGGACTAGATCACAGTTTTGAATATGTAATGTAGAAAGATATGCTCCCATTCTGACTCTGACTTTCACTCGAGAAATATTAGGTTGTTCGGAAAGGAATGCGCGCTAACTTCGTCCATTCATTTCTCCCCTACTATAAAAAATTTTTCAGAACAGTTTTGTCTATTCGGAAGAGATTTTCATTGCACATCTTTTGATATACTTTTGTCTATGTCTACTTCGTTTTTTTAAGAAGAAAAAAGTTTAAAAGGTGCTTGACCGAAAATTCCTTCTGCGGGCTTGCATGTGGTACAACTTCAAGAAAGGAAATTCGGCTGCTGAATCCCATCGTGCCACATCTGAAGTATGCGGCGGAAAAGCACTGTCAGAAAGCCAGTGTCGACAATGGTATCGGCGTTTCAAAAACGGTAATGAAAGCTAGGAGGACGAGGAACATGGAAGTCGGCCTTGATTCGTCGATATCCATGTGTTGAAGACTGTCATTAAATTGGATCCACACCAAACCACCCGAGAACTGGCAACATATGTTGGCTGCTCAAACTCTACAATCCATGAGCATTTGCTGGCAATTGGCAAGAAGAACAGGTGCGGAAAATGGGTACCGCACCAGCTGAGCGACTCAAACCAGGCAACACAAGTGGCGATTGCCGAAATTCTTCTCCATCGCTCCATGAACAGCGGTTTTTTCAACTCTA